>CM037868.1:24462302-24717302 GCA_021292105.1 Anadara kagoshimensis
AAGTTATCTGGTAGTACTGTTAAACATTAAAACAACAAACAGTTATAGGGCCAAACAAAACAAGAGGTGTGTTTCTAGTTTTCTGACTGAACTAATTTTAGTATGGCTAATCGCAAAGGTTTTTTTTCATCTACATTTCAAATTTTACACCTTACACTTTTTTTGAAAAATCAGCAAAAATGAAAAAGTTAAAAGATTAGTGCATTTACTTTTTTTACCTTTTTTTCTTTTATAGAATGAAACCTGAAAAAATACCAACATGGCCTTTTCATGAAGTGGTCAGGGTCAATGATTAAGAATTTCATGAATTTGTGTCAGCATGTTGTATGATTATTAAGTGTAAACTGAATTTCAAATATTAAGAAAATAAAGCTATTGAATTGAAACAAATCCACATAATCCTTGGAAACGGAACCAGATTTCATTACCAACAACAGTGTTCATTCTAGAAGGGGTCATGGAATTATTGATCCCTTAAAGACTACACACATGCGTATTAAGACCAACTCTATGGTTCATATTTCAGACAAGATCAAAGACCACATATCTGTAAAATCAATATTTCTAGGACCCACATGTAGTCTTTATATTGAGTTTGTTTTTGGCTGAAATGTGAAGCATGTGGATTTCAATAAAGTGGAATTAATAGGCAAGTGGTCTTTCTAAAGAGTTTTTTTGCCTGAAATATGAACCATAGGGATATTAACATAGACTGGACTTAATAGGCATATAGTCATTATATTAAGGTTCTTTTTGACTTAAATATGAAGCATGTGGATTTTTAAAAAGTGGGCTTACTAGAAATCTATGGATAGAGGTCTATGGTTAGAGGTTCTTTTTGCCTGAAATATAAAGTACAATGTATAAGGACCACAAAACAGTGGTTAATAGACAGGTAGTCTTTGTATAGAGGTTCTTTTTGCCTGAAATATAAAGTATAAGGACCACAAAACAGTGGTTGGTTGGTTGAATGTTGCTTAACGTCGCATCAGCAATTTTTCAGCTATTCGCGACGAGAAATATTTAATTAATCTCTATGGATTAATCTATGAACAATTTTTGTGTATGCATGTGAAGTGCGACTGTGTTGTATGGTCTGCCTTGTACTAGCGCGCACTCAGGGCGACTTTACCGTGCTAGCTCACAGAGTCAGTACGCCGCAGACAAGCGTACCACTCCCCCAGTCCATTATACTGATACCAGGTGAATCAGTAAAGGCCAACGGTAAGGAAAATTCACTTTCCCACATGTGGTCCGAGCGGGACTCGAACTCACAGCGGTGAGAGACCCTGGATTTGAAGACTGACGTCTTATCCATTAGGCCACCGCGCCCTCCTCACCACAAAACAGTGGTTAATACACAGAAGGGCTTTATGTAGAAGTGATCACTATAGCATTTTGTTACTGTACCTCCAAAAATAAATTAATAACCCAATTTTCTTAAAATTTGCATTTTTTTTTGCCCCAAGAAAAAAAATGCAATTAACCATAAAAAAAACACATGATCCTTCAATAGGCAGAATTACTTGCCTTGACGATGGTATATAATTCTTTTTAAAATTGCTTTTGTAGCAATATCAAAAATAGTTTACCTGCGTTTAAAGCAGACAATTCGGCCTACGATATCTATATCTCGAAAATTAAAATTGGCCCATCATTTTTCATTTTATTCAGAATTCCTGTTTTCTACCAAAAAGTAAAAGTTAAGTTAAAATCGGTTGACCAAAAACTTATAAAAATTATTTAGTAACGAAAAAATTATCGCTTTCACACTTTAATCAAACAATGATCAATTCAGAGAAATCCGTTCACGTGCGTGATTATGCAACAAGTTGAAATGTACACGCGCAATTCCAAACAGAATGGAAAAATTCGTTTGATTACAGTGCGTGCTAATGCAATAACTTGAGAAATTTTATTACTTACATTGCGTGATTACCTTTTCATAATGTGCTGAGTTTATGCATTCATATCATAATCTAAAATATGTACTTACTAGCGACTCAGATTGAACACGTATTTTATGTCAACCTGATTCAAGTTCCAAGGATTGTGAAGTGTTACAACATCCCGCTCATCAATACTGTATCATGGATACGATTGTTGCCATTCAGATGACGTCACAAAAGAATACAAGTTTCATTGTTGCGCCATCTATTGGTATAGAGGCATTTGATTCAACACAGGGGCCAGTTTCATATCTTTCTTAAAAGATTTTCTTTTTGGGAAAAATGTTTCAAAAATATTTATTTCTGGGCTTTTCCAAAAAAAAAAAAAAAATAAATAATAATAAAACGTTAAAATTTTGTTTCCGAGTGTGTGATTATGCATTAAGTTGAAAATTAGTATACATACATGCCGGATTCCCAAAACAGAACGGAGAAAGCCGTTTAATTACTTGGCGTGACTGGTCACCTTTTTTATAATATGCCGAATTTCCACAAACAGAACGTAAAATAAAATGTGTACTTACTTTTTTCTAGCGACTCAGATCGAACACGTATTTTATGTCAATCTGAATCAAGTTCCAAGGATTCTGTAGTGTTACAACATCCCGCTCATCAATACTGTATCATGGATACGATTGTTGCCACCCGAATGACGTCACAAAGGACTTCTTCATTGTTGCGCCACCTATCCCTATACGCATTTCAGGGGCTTCAAGATTGACACTAGTTTTGGCGGGAATAAAACATTACTGGACAAATGAAAAAAAACAGCCATTCATGATTGGTGTGCAAAAACTATGAATTAATTTTGAGTAATATAAGTAATGACATTGATTTGCATAACCACACGAAAAGAAAACGCTGTTACGCGGTGACAAAAAGCTAAAGTTTCTACCCACCTCCCAAGACACGCCTACCGTGACACGGGACCTTGTTTATTTTTATTTCCCATCCGAAAGAACCGCGACTTTCATTTTCGTAATGCCAAGTGCCTGGGGAAAGAACAGTCACTTACCACTTTTAAGTCTTGGGTCAGACCCGACCGTGGTTCGAACCCACAAATTTTCACATACGGCACTCTATCAAGTGAGCTACCGCAGTGGTCGCCTACCATAAAATAGATCTATCTAATCGGCCTAATCGGAGGATGTCGTAGAAAAGGTAAAAAATATCAGGCAGAATGAGCAAAAATGTATCTTGAGACAAATAGTAGCAAACATTTATTGAACAGCCCGAAAATTTAAGCTCAAACTGAATTTTATATGCATAGAAGTGTCACAAAACTTTATCGCCATTGCCTAAAGTATGAAAGTCAGTCACAGGGTCCTTAGGCAGAAACCTTTAAAACCAATGCCCACTGCAGGAGTGGCACGTTAAAGACCCCCCCCCCTGTACATTGCCCTGAGCACACTGAAAAAAATCTGTCACTTTATCTATAGGTGGTGACATCTTGGTATAAGTGTAATATTCTTGACTGGGGCTTTAAACACAATTCAATCAATCATGCTTTAAGGTAATTCAAATGTCCCGCCACATCGTAGAAGAATTTGCGGGTACAATTCTGTGGCTTCCCTTTAAAAATATGATGCATCTAGTCATTAGTTTGTCCAACATTATAACCGAGGATTATTTCAATTTTTCTTTAAAATTCTGTAATATAATTTAAAAATGAAACAAATTTATTTAGATTATAATCTTATTTTTAAACAATTAAAATTACATAACATTATTTCGCCTATTTTATACAGACACTTGGATTACGGAAATTACGGATTATACAGGTGACATCATTCTACCACTAACAAACTGATTATAAAAGTCAACCTACATCAAACGTGTAGTTATTTAGAGAAACTGATGCACATGCTATTTATTGCAATCAGGGTAATATTACAATCGATCGGATATTATTAAAAGCATTACGGCAGTGAAAAACCTGAAAGAACATGGCGTGGAAAAGAAAGGGTCTTAGCTGAATATTCCAGTTTGTTTGGAGATGGCTATTGGATATTTTTAATGGACTATACAGTCTATCCTTGACTTGGACATTAAACATCATTACTCAACTCAAACCTTGCTGTTTTAGCTTAATGCATTAATGAAGACACAAAGCTATTACAATTTCGAGTTTGACACAATGTCTAAAGATTAAGTCTGTGATTAATGCGAATGGAAATGAAACAACAGCTTGAGTCTTAAAAATGTCTTAAGGATCATCTAAGTAGGAAAATTCAAGTGAAAACCATTTGGTTGAAAAACGTGAAAGAGGGGTACAAACAAACTAACTGAAATCTATCTAATTCATCCAAAAATTCTGCCATTTCTAACATTGATCCTGTACTGAGCCTGCCTTTTACAATGATTAAATTTACCTATAAATCTGATCTCTACTCTGCTAATTCAGAAAGGTGTGCAACCCAAACAGCTGAATGAAATGTAATTTGTATCGTTTGAATGAAATGAATTAGAAACAAATTAATTTCTTTTGGGTTTGTAATTGAATAAACGGAACTAATTTTCCATGGTGGTTATTATATGTGTCACAATGTTATATAAATGCGTGTATCACGGGTGGTTTCTCATTCTGCGGTCTACCATAGCCACAACGTTAATTTTTTTAATGGGTTTTTAATATATATATATATATATATATATATATATATATATATATATATATATATATATATATATATATATATATTTGACTACTGTAGTCGTGTCTGAGGATTATTAAGGAGGCAATGGAATGTGGATTTTTGCAGTTTTTGTAAAAATTTAAGCTAATAAATGCTATGGTTGGCCGTCACATGCCAACAATGTGTTTGTTGTCATTCAATAAGAGGTAGAAAAGAACTGTACTTAATCCTGGGATCAATATAAACTAGAGGTATGCAACAGGCCATATGTCCCTCAAGTTGTAGCGATATAGCTACATGGGATAGTATGCATGCATATATTGCGATTTTAATTTTAATTCTAATTTTTTTTTGTTAAAATTTTAATTATATTTCGGCACAGAAAATGGAGACCTAAGTGGAAAAAATACTTTTTGTTTTAAATCAGTCTATGTGAGTGTGTACATACCATAAATTTTGCCATTTTTTTATGAATATCAAAATGGTTAAGTATAAATACTCCCATTAGGGTCCTTATTATCTTTGGGTTATTATATGTAGGTCGACCAGGTGTGAATTTTCTTAATTCAATCACGCAGGTGAAAAGGTAAATTTTTACCCAACATTCATTTGTAATTTTGGACCCAAATGGTTAGCTGGAATACATATTTTCTGTCAAAAATGTGATTTTTTTCTATATACAGACGTTAACCAAAAACATGCAGCATTGACAAAAATATACTTTTTAGTTAGGTCTCTGAATAATGAATAAATATGAACTGTTAATTTTTCCAAGCAATTCTTTATTAAAACGGAATTTACAATATTTCGTGTTCAAAATAGCCTCTATGCACAGTATATACAGGTTAAGAGACGTTACTACTGTCTCACCTATGGGTTACCTTCTAGGCAGTAGAGCCAGAGAGCAGTTCGCTTTACAAACAGGCGATCCAGGTTCGATTCCCGGCGTCGGGGGACAGGGGGAAGGGGATTTATAAATAATTTCATTGTAACTATAATCCGATCACTTATTGAGTGATAAATACCGATGTGGTCTTAAGGGTCATCTAGAAGTAGGAAAATTCAGGTTGAAAAACGTGAAATAGGGGTACAATTATGAAATTACCTACACAAGTGTGAAGATTTATAAATAAAAATGAAGCGGAAATTGATAATTTAAGAATTTTTGAAATATTTGTTGCATTTCATTATGGAAATTGTGCAAGAATACAAGTGTTGGGGAAAATAGTATTATAACGGGGAATTAAGCTCAAATTTAGCTAAATTAAATGATTAAAATAAAACAAATAAATTCACTCTATTTTCACGAACTTTTAATTGGAATAGCGACCCGGACTATCCAGTGGTCACCTCCAGACTGACGTTAAAATAAAATTAAAAAAAAAACAAAAACAAAAAAACAACCGCATTATATCTGGATTACTTAACACAATAACAATTAGTGTCACATTGCCAGGAAATCCGGAACAAAGAAATAAAGGTGTTAAATCAAATATTGAGTAATCAATCTGTAAGAAACCATATCAACTAGTTAAGGAAACGTTAATTAGTCAATTATCCAAACATGTTCATATCTGTCACAATAGCTTTCACCTTGTGTAACGAATTAATTTAAAAATGAAAAGATATTTATATAGTCAACGTCATAGAGCAGTACAAAGGGGCCAGAGTTTGTTAAAGAAATACGAGGTTTGTGAAAACTCGTCAATTTACGGCGTGAGGTTATCTACGATTCATTTTCCTTTTAAAAATTCGTGCAAACGAACAAGTATTTATTTCTCAACAAACTTTTATTGAAAATTTTTATTGAACATGATTTATTCATATAAATTAAAAGGGAAAAGATTTAAAAAGCTGAGATATTTGCAAAAATATTCAAAATATAAAAATATGTTCTGAAAAGACATGTGACATTTCACAAGTCTATTGCAGTTATATCAAGTAAGATTGAATCACACCACCTTCTAACAGGAAATATTAGAGGATAGTGCGTTTCGAAAAGCTACTACTTGTCGAATTTACAGGTATATGTTTACTTCCGCACGGAAATGAATTTATGGCGCATGCGTCATGCGGGCTTCCTGAAAAGTACAGAGTATTGCAATCTGTTGACGGACCTTTCGTGGAAACAATTAAGTTTTAAAGAATTGCCAGTCTATAATGAAACACCCATGGGTTGATTAAGCTTTCACTGTGCTACTGTATGACAATTAATGATGTATAGTGATGTATATATGAAGAATTCCTCACGTAGCTAAGGTTTTGGTCATCAAGATGGCGACCAGTGTCGGTGAAAACACCGAACGAGATGGTATCCAAAATGATATACCCAGTACTTCGGCAATTGATCCCGACTCTGGTGCGTTTTTCTAAAATCTATATATATATTTATTGTATGGAAAAACTTAAAATGAATGAATATAGCCATTAGATTCAGTTTACAAGAATAAAACATCACCCTACCATTCTGAGCCCCACCCACACTTTTGGTGCCCCACCCACTAGTATGCAGTTACATGGCACTGTGATATGTAGTTATCCTTTTATTAAGCAAAAATCAAAATTGAAATATCATATTTGCTATGGATAATACTAATTTTTTGCATTAAAACCTCCAAAATAATCAGTTTGCGCAATCACTAAGTCTGGATTCATTCTATTCTTGGAAATGACACTGTTACTATTCTTGGTAAATGTTAGTATTGTTGTGTACATGCTTGTATAGTGCATTTTATTCCGCTGTACCTAGTCTCCCCATCTTGCTTAACCTGAGTTAATACATTGGCAGGGCTTAGTAAGACCATGGCTCCTGAATGTAAGTCTGAACACCCCCCTCCCCCAAATTTTACACATTCATTAAACTCAAAATAGTTCAACCTCATTCCTGTAGTGTATGCTTTCATATTTTGAGAAAATATTAATTCTGAAGCAATAGAATGAGTCACATGGAAATATTGACTTAAATTTTGACAAAGAGAGAGTATTAAAACAGTTATAGGGCCAAATCATTCCTCATGTCCACAGTTGTAAGGCCAAAATATTCCTCATGTCCACAGTTGTAGGGCCAAAATATCCACTGATCCACAGTTGTAGGGCCAAAATATCCACTGATCCACAGTTGTAGGGCCAAAATATTCCACTGATTCACAGTTGTAGGGCCAAAATATTCCATTGATTCACTGTCGTCAGACCAAAAAATTTCTCATGTCCACAGTTGTAGGACTAAAATATTTCACTGATCCACAGTTGTAGGTCCAAAATATTCCACCGACCCACTGTTGACAGGCCAAAAAATTTCTCATGTCCTCAGTGCCTCTCTGGTCTAAAGCATGCACTAGTAGACCACAGCACCTATCACTGCCTAGGTTCAAATCCCACTTTGGACAGATTCTAATGTGAGAAAGTTTGTCAATGTCCTTGCAGAGTTTAATGGTTTTCTTAGGCAGTCTGGTTTTCTCTCATTATAAGTGCAAGATTACCAAGAAATTGACTGGGGCCTTAAACACCATTACTCGACTCTTCCACTCCTCTGAAGCAGTCTTCTGGTCCACAGTTGTAGGGCTACCATAGTATATCCCACAGACGAAGGACTAAAACAATCCACAAGGACACAGTTATAAGCATTCTATTTGTCCCAGGTCTAGAATTTCCACTTTTCCCAGTAAATTATTTCTATTTCTGTAAAAAAAAATTGTGAAGCAAAATAATCATTGAAGTGTTATCAGATTTTAAAACTTAGTTTTGGAAACACTGTATGAGAAGAAAGATTCATGAGGAAAAAAATATTCACAATTTTCACAGTGACTCTTATACCACAAATACATGTATATCTTATCAGCGAAAATTTCTCATTTCCCCTGGCACACTTTTTCTACAGTCAGAACTGTGCTTTTTGCTGTTGCCAGAATCATCATCATCATACATATGTATGAGGATTGATATTCTTTTGATATTGACAACTGTGTCAATATATATATATTTTAGTACAATTCCTTCCCCAACCAGGTCATTTTTCTTATGTTTGAACTCCATAGATATACAGTCAAACTTGTCTATAAAGGCTACCCAAAGGAACTTTAAAAGTGGCCTTTAAGGGCAGGTTACTTTTATATACAGGTTCAAATGACCTGAATAAAAGAAAGATTAAGATAAAATTTTACTGGCCTTTAAAACCAGTTGACCCTTATATAGTATGACCATTATGACAGGTATGACTGTACTGTAAAATCACTAATATTTGGGGTTAAAATTTCATGGTCTTGTAATGTAAAAATATTTATTGGGAGAAAATTTCGTGGAATTGTGTTTTGTGAAAATAAATCCTTTTAGGGTCTTGATAATTAAAGATTTTCCTTGACAATATTGCCTGATTGAATTGTGATCATCATTTAAATGTGTATTAAATCTAACTTTCTAAGTTCCTTTGTTGAGATAAACAGGAGCTATATGCTGGTACCTGACTCTTTATCACAATATATCTATGATTTTCAATATTCATATAATCATTACTAGGTTTCCACAAATTTAAATATATTACGGTAGTAGCCAGATTTCCAAAATTTGTGAAATTATGGTCCTTTTAATGTACATGTATTTATTCACAGATTTGCTAAAATAGGTTACTTTTTGAAAGAATATCTCAGAAATTAGTAGCCAAAGGTAATTTTGGCTACCAGGAATGGAAACATAGCATTGGCAATTATGTGTCAATACATATACCATGTAGTCTTCATGTACTTCTGTTTACAACAATGGTATATTGGGGGCAAGATTTAACTCGGTGAGCTGTTGTCATGTTCTTCTGGTGAGCTAGACAGGACCTTTTCGTCAGTTTCTATTTTGTTTGAAGTATGATATTCATAATAATCATTATTGATAGTTCCGTGTAGATATGACCTTTATTCCATCGCTAGTAATTTGATGTATCAGGGATCATGCTTTGTGTGATAATGTCACTACAACTCCACCTATTAAAGAGGATTTTTGTCTTAATAAGTAATATCATTATTACGGTAAAATCTTCTTGGGCGAATTTGTTATTTTCTCTCAAACTCGACTTTTTGTTTGGTTATTTGACATATTTATCTTGGAGGAATGTTGTTATATTTTTCTGTGTATTGATTATATGGATCCATTAGTTCATATTCATGATTTGACAAATTTTTCTTGGAAGATTTTTGTTATATTTTTACATTCACTCTTCCGTGCTCAGATTATTTAAAATTGAACCCATTGCTTGATATTCTTTTGGTTATTTGACAAATTCTTCAAAAATATATACAGGGATAATATGACTGTTAATGAAACCACATTCTCTGCCCTTTTTTCTGCTTTTGGTGTTACGATTGTTAAAGTTTATAATTTTTTAAGTACAGGAACATTAATATTTTTCCACTGTTTCCAGAATTTTACAGTTTGTAAATTCTTAGTAAAGGAACATTCAGTTTGTTTTGTTTTGTTTTTTCTTCATTCTTTCTATTTGGATTATTTTAATGTCTCTTGAAATATTTCTTGGATACTTTTAATGTCTTCTTAAATATTTGTGTGCGGGTACAAAGATGGCTGCCAGAGGATATTGCCAGAATTATCTATGTATATTGGAGTGGCATTTTTTAATCATGATGAAGGTTAGTTTGATGGAATTTTTTTTTATCATCTAGAGTTGGTTAGTTGTTGTTATGTGTTGTCATGGTAACTACTATACTGAGCCCAGTTGGACAAAGCTTAATTAGAGTTACTCATTAGTTATAAACAGTAATTAGTGCAACACTAATTGATGTACTAATTATGGTTTAATTAATGATTAACCTTACTAGTAAGCTTTTTGCAACTGAGTCCTGGTTCACAAGTGTAATGGGGTTTTGGATAGAGTTGTCATTGATGGGAATTTTAATATCAACTGAAAAATGTATCGAAATATCGAAATGATGATTAAAATAGTTTATTTTTTTTGGATCTTTTATAATCAGATTATATTCCACCAATATTTTGCATGTCTGGTGTCATCTTAAAGGTTTTTAATATATATGCACTCTGTTTTGTATCTCAGTTTGTTTTGAGATACATTAAAACATGGGTTCTAAAAATAATATATTTTATAATACATTTACAACCAGTTTAATCTATGTGTCATTGACTACTCCAACCTTAGCCATGAACGAGCAGCCATTTTTGTTGATATAGATATTAAAAAAATGTATTGATATATTGTATCAATAGCTTTTATCAATGATATATGGATATATCAATCTATCAATGACAGCCCTAGTTTTGGATGTTTATGTTTTTCAATATCTGTCATTTTCTGTATCTGCTGTTTCCAGTCCTGATAGCCAAAATCACCAATGTTAGTTTATTTTTGAGAATTTTTTCTTCAGAAAAGTAATCTTTTTCAGCAATTTAAAAAAAAAAATTAAAAAAGACTATATTTTGATAAATTTTTGAAAATTTTGCTACAGGGTACTAATAATTTTAAAACTGTATGTGTATTAACCTAGTTTCTGTATTTGTCTGTCCATCATATTTTAGTATAAAGGAAAAACTTCCATTTGTATTAAAATGTTGATTTCCACTGGAAAAGACTAAAACTGAAAGAATGAAGCTATTTTGAACATTTCTGTAGAAATAATTTTTCAAAATTTTATAAGAGAATTAATTGGTGAGTGAGTGGAAATTTAAACTAGAAGATAATAAGATTTAAGGAAGGAACTAGCTATTGTATATATCCATTATATACCAGTAATTGTTGGTGACATTATTGTTTAATTAAAACTGTTGACATTATTGTTTAATAAAAACAAGAAATCTATGAGATACTGCTCACGTAGTATACATACCCCATGCTTTTTACTTCAGTCATTGACTGCAAGTGTTGAAAAATAAACTAAGTTTGTAAACTGGAAGTAAATGCCTGTGAAATAGGTATTTGCAGCTGTAGCAGTCGGGGTAGCTCAGTGGTAGAGCTCTCGTCCAGGTTTGATCTCTAGTCTGACCCTGCATATTTTCTCCTTCCTGTTACAGTTTGGTGGCCAGTGTGGCCCTCGGAAGTGATGGACTGGCAATGTGGTAGCCATATAAAGTCCATGCGAGGAAATTTGGGTGAGATTTCCCACTTGGAACTGTGGGTAACTCAAAAATAACGGGAGGAATATACCGGTGTGGGTAGCTCATTGGTAGAGCACTGGCCTATAGTGGGGAGGGGGGGTCACAGGTTCGATCCCCGGTAAACCATTATACCCACTCTTCTTCGAAGCAGGGTATAAATAACATACCTCAGTAATAAATGTTATATTCTATTAAAGCAATTGTGACTGTTCTGGGTCTTTTAATTGTATATAAACCCGGAGTGCTGGGCCAAAAGTTATATAATTTTTTTTCCCTGGCTTATCGGAAAAACACAGATGACAAAAAGTGTTAAACAGATTAAGATTACAAAGCAAACTTAAATTTGTTCTGTTTCAAATATCCTTATTATCAGATAGTTAAAAGTTATGGAGTTTCGGAACCACTAGGGTAGCTGGTAGAGTGCTCTCTTTCATGGGTTCAAACCCAGGTTGGGTCTGACCAAGACTTGAATATACATGTAGGTAGTGACTGTTCTTTCGCCAAGCACTCTACATTTAGAAATGAAAGTCACTGGGTTCTTCAGAAAAAAAAAATTGGCTACTAATTCCGGTAAATTGTATCATTTTAAATTTGTGTAAACCTTGATCACAGGCATCTGTTCATTGAAGTTGTTTTTCAATTATTTGTACACATGTTTGTATGTATCTTCTTAAAACATGTGTGATTTTAATCCTAATCTTATCATGTGGGGATTAATAGAGGTACTTTTATATATCAGTTAATGTGGATTAACTTGACCTAATTCTACATCTAGGTCAGGTCAAATACATGTATGTTTGGATCTTGTTTCTGTAAATACTGGATAAAACAGATCTTGTTCATGAAAGTTTTACTGGAAACTAAGAAATTTTAGCGACTGTTTCATTTTAGAATTTTTCATGGTCTGGCCTTTCTGCTAAAAATAAGATTGGGGTAAAATTAAGCATAAGACCATTTGCACACAAAAAGTTAAGGTCCCCTTGCTTCATATTCCAATCATAAAACAATCTTTATATAAAGACCACCTGTTCATTAAAACCACTGATTTTAGATCCCTTTGCAACATAATTTCAACTAAAATCCCTCTATATTACGTCTTGATCATAAAGTCCATCAAGTGGCCTTAACATGGGGGTTTTAATGTAGAAAAATCTCTGGAAACACTGATAAAAAGTAGTGAACTTAGACTTTAAAATAAAATAAAATCATTCAGTATAACTTATTATTAAAAGGTTAATAGTGAGATGGGGATATTAAATTTTAACTTGCGTCTGTTCAGGCACTTCTTGTGTCGCAGAAGTTTTTCACAAAACTTAGTGCAAAACATGAACATAATGCACATATCACTAACCCAAGTTTGTTTGCTCATTTTCCTGGATGTAATAACCATTTGAACATAAGTGCAAATCACAAAAAGTAAATAAAAATGCAATGTATTAATTTAAATTTATTTATTTATTTTCAGATACTGAGTATGATCCAAGAATAATCAAATCAAGACCTCCCCCATTGGTAGTAGAGGTAGGAAGTTATTTCATTAGAATCTAAAGTGCTGACTTACAGATCACAGAACCTACCGTATCACCTTCTAGGTTTGAATCTCACTCTGGTAGATCATAGTGCCAAAAGTTTGTCAGCTTGCATGCCAAATATCAGTGGTTTTCTCCAGGTAATGGTAAACAGATTCTTCTGTTTACTTCACCTGAACTGACTGTCTTGATATAAGTGAAATAATTTTGACTGGGCATTATGCTATCCTGTTCTTACACAGTGAAGGCTAGTGTCTTTTCCATAACTGATCCTCTCAATGTGCTACATGTAAACTTCTTTTTGTTCAGTGTAATTCTCCAAAACGATAAACAACTATTTTATGGAACTTGGTGCAAAGCATTTGCATTAATAGGACACATACAAATCATTAACCTGAGTAGGTTTGCTCATTTTCTTGGGAGTTATGGACCTTTGACAGAAAAATGTCTACTAGCAGGGGATCCTAATTAATTTAACTGAATTTGCTTGGTTAACTTTTGTCAGAAATCTCTACACGATTTTGTCACAAGACTATACATGTATCATGAATAATGATTTCTTTTTCTTTTTTCAGCCTGCAAGCATGAGTCAAGGTAAAGGACAGACCGGGCCTCGGACACCAGGACCTGCTGGTAAAGAACGCAAAATAGGTCATAGACGTGTAGACAATACTGGAAATGTCACATATAAAAAGGTAAGATGTACTGCATGAATGAAAATAAAGTCTGTTTAAACTAGAAAGGGGTCTTAGTGGTTGAGTGGTCTATATTATACATGCTTACGAATCACAGTGCCTTGCTCAACTGGGTTTTGAATTCTGCTCTGAAAAAAATCCCAGTTTTAGGAAGTTTTTCAGTTTGGGAAATATTACATATAGAAAAGTTATGATATAAAGTAATCACAATTAAATTTCTTTAAACTGGAGGGGGGAGACTCTTTGGCCTTGTGGTTTATAGTGCAGACGTAGGGATCATAGTGCCTTTCTATTTTACTGCCTAGGTTTGAATTTCACTTTGGACAGATCCTAGTGTGAGAAGGTTTTTCATTCCACTTACTAAATGTCTGTGGTTTTTCTCCAGGCACTCCAGTTTCCTCCACCATCAATGACCACCTCAATATAAGAGAAAGAATTTTGACCAGTGCTTAAAACTCCATTACTCCACTCTTTAAATTGAACAGTAAAGGTTTTTTAGCTCACCTGAGCCGAAAGGCTCAGATGAGCTATTGCTATCTATCACCGTCCGTCGTCCGTCGTGCGTCGTGCGTAAACTTTACATTTTAATCTTCTCCTCCAAAACTACTGAGCCAAATTTGATGAAACTTGGTGATTATTATGCCTGGGTAACAGGCTTTCAAAATTGTGTTCGGGGTTTGACCACGCCCAACAATATGGCTGCCATTACTATAAATAGCCAAAAGACAAAAAAATCTTCTTCTCTAAAACCAAAAGGTGCAGGCAAATTTTGATTGGATATTTGGATTCAGGATACCTAGATACACTAAAATTGTGTTTTTCATGAAAATTGGACGAAAAATAGGTTACGCGTTTTTTGTGTAAAATTATGTAATTTTTAAAATGAGACATTTATTGTTATAACTTCATAATGGCTGAAGATAATTGTATGGAGTTTTCACTGTTGATCTTGTCTTGCGACTTTCTTCCGATTGATGTCAAGGTCAAAGGTCAAGGTCATGTCCCAGTTTTTGACCTTTGATAAAAAATGCTATTTTTTAAACATTTCTGGTGATAATGATGTAGGATTTTTGGTTAATTGTAGGTATTGACATGACGATCATTTTGATATATTGATTAAGTCCATGGGTTCAAAGGTCAAGGTCACAGATGTACAAGTTTACCAAAATAGTTAATTATCTGCAAAACTATGAACTTTTTGTATAGGCATGTATATTAGAATATTGTAGGTAATGGCCCAATGGTCATTTTGATATATAAATAAAGGTCATGAGTTCAAAGGTCAAGGTCACAGATGTGAATGAATACCTGAATGGTTAATTATCTTGAAAACTGTTCACTTTTTGTATATGCATGTATATTAGAATATTGTAGGTATTAGCCTAACAACCATTTTGATATATGAATGAAGGTTATGGGTTCAAAGGTCAAGGTCACAGATGTGAACAAGGTCTGAAATGATTATTTATCTCAAAAACTATAAACCTTTTGTATAGGCATGTATATTAGAATATTTAGGTATTATCCTAATGATCATTTTGATATATGAATGAAGGTCATGGGTTCAAAGGTCAAGGTCACAGATGCGAATGAATACCTAAATGGTTAATTATCTTAAAAACTATTAACTTTTTGTATAGGCATGTATATTAGAACATTGTTGGTACTGGCACAGTGGTCATTTTGATATATGAATGAAGAGCATGGGTTCAAATGTCAAGATCACAGATACAAACAAGTACTGAGATGATTATTTATCTCAAAAACTATAAACTTTTTGTATAGGGATGTATATTAGAATATTGGCCGAATTATCATTTTGATATTTGAATGAAGCTCATGGGTTCAAAGATCACAGGTGAGCGTTAAGGCCCATGGGCCTCTTGTTTTTTTTGTGGTCAGAATTTTCTCATTTATGCTTGATATAGAAAATCAACTCTGCACTTATTGTCATATAAGTTCTGGATTTCCAGATGTGCTTCTTAGGACAGCTCTTACTTAGTTCTAAGAATAATAATTTAAACCTCACTATAATGTCTCTTGATAATTTTACCACCTCACTTGCTGCAACATTATTCCCCAAAAATCCTTTTCTTTAATGTTTTCTTTTCAATTTGATGCCAAACCCTTCTATATGACAAACAAAATTTGAAAAAACAAATGATTGCATTTAAATGAGGTTTTACTGTATATATACCATTTTATCTTGCAGAAACCAACATCTGAGTTGATGTCGGCTATACAGCTTGGTATTGGACAGAGTGTTGGCGGATTATCATCAAAACCTGAAAGAGATGTATTAATGCAGGACTTTGGTGTTGTTGAAAGTGTTTTCTTTCCACAGTAAGTACACAAACCTTTAGGGTTTGGTGAGGGGTGATGAATGCAATTACTATAAAAATGTGGATATCTATTAAAAAGACATTTCTGCAGAAGACATTGGAAATGTTGTAAAATGACGCCTCATTAATGGATTTCCACAGTGTACCAGATGATATATCCTAATGATCATTATAATGAGGAAGAAATATATTTATTCAACATTCAACCAAGACTTAAAAATAGGTTGGCCCACAGACAGTGGGACAAAGTTATTACTTGGGTCCAATGGTGCAAGAGCCCTTATCTAGATTGAAATACTGCACTTTTCTTTACTTCTAACAAATAAATATTTTTTAATTTCAGTGAAGGAAGTAACTTGACACCAGCCCATCATTGTAGTGATTTTCGATTTAAGACGTATGCGCCGGTAGCATTCAGATATTTCCGTGAATTGTTTGGTATTCAGGCTGATGATTTTTTGGTAAGAATAAATATAATCATGATTTTTTTATCCTCTGCTTTTCGAAGAAAGAGGAGAATACAGTAGAATCATTAATATTCGTGGTTTTGAATTTTTAAAAAAATCGTTGGGAGAAAATTTCGTGGAAAATAAATTCAAACTAAATTCCATAAGTGTTATGAATTCATAAAGTAACAGAAACCTTGTTTTGATAAAACAAACTGCTGTCAAGAGCTTGGCACGTTCCTGTCATAAATAACTAGAAAGATCTAAAACTAACAGATCTTAATTAAATAAAGAAAAACACACATAAAATGGCCAATGTTAAGGCGATGATAAACATGGAATTGAACAGGAAGTAACTTTGGATAAGTCATAGATCATTTAGTGTCTTTCTAAATATTTTCATTAACATACATTAAATTTCATGGTTTTAACTTACCCACGAAAAATAACAAAATTTAATCCCCCACGGATATTTGTGATTCTACAGTATTAGATGCTAACTTCTGTCCTTTCACCCATCCAAACACTTCTTGTCCGGAGTAGTTCACCAGAACTTTGAAGCACTATTTTAAGAAAGTTGGTGCAAAGCATCAACATTGATTGCTGGTTGGAAAATTGAATTGCCAAGAAGATTGGTAAGTAAAATCGACTTCACAATTATTATGTAAAATAATCTGGAAATGGTGCCTGGTTTAAAATGTCAGGTCCATTGTCAATAGTTTAAAGATCAAAGGTTCCAATGTAAATTCAAAAGGTCTTGGACCTGGGGAATTTTGAACCCCTGCACTTATATGCATGTAAATGAAAAAAAAACCCTGTCCCTGGTGGTGTAAAATTGTTTTACCCTTTTTATTATTAACAGGTGTCACTGTGTGATGAACCTTTAAAAGAACTGTCTAACCCTGGTGCCAGTGGTAGTATTTTCTATCTAACAGCCGATGATGAGTTTATTATAAAAACTGTACAGCACAAAGAAGCAGACTTTTTACAAAAACTACTACCAGGTTATTATATGGTAAGTAAAATTTTTGTACCTTCATTCGCACATACTTTTTTGTCACCCTTCAGAGAAATTTACCGCATAGCGATTGGTTAACTTGCCGGGGTACATAGAACTATGATCAGAAATCTGCCGGGGTACATAAGTGCACATGATGTTTAATAGTAAAGGGAAGTAACTCGTATATAGCAGAAAACAAACATGGTGACTGTGTACATAAAGCCACACAGATATAATACAACATCAAAGTTAAGACTAAACTTTGAAGGATGACAAAAATGTTATACAGAGTTTTGACAGGTTACACAGCTCTCTATCTAGTGTACTCCTTTCTATTGTTCATCATGATTGGGAGGGGTGGCAACTTTTTGAACTAGTGGTCAGAAAGTGGGTTATGTCCCTTTGCATAAATTATGCGGTTTTCTCCCCATTAATAGTTGAAGACAAATTGTAGCCAACTGAATAACTGTACTTGGCAACAGTCAAATAGAAGAAACAGCCTAACATAACTAGAAACACTGACATAATGGTGTCACTGATTTTGAAACTCTTGACTTAGACAAGCACTGGAATTAATGTTTGTTGGTGTGGTAGAGACATTATTTGAGGCCCATTTTATCCCACTTATTTTTTCAACCAGAGGTTCCACAAATATCCAGTAGCGTGGTTAAGGCATTATTGGAGGGCCCAAACTGTCCCTTAAATTTACAACCAGTGGTCCATAAGTGTGCACATTTTGAATTTAAAAATTAGTATTATTTTACCAAACAATGGATCACAGGTTTACCAAACACTTATTTTACTATCAGTTGGTCCTTAAATTCCCAGTAGTGTGGTTACATTACTACCATCCCATTTATTTTACAACTAGTGGTCAGTAATTAAATACATTTTGAAATTAAAAATAAGCTGAACCAGCAACCCCTACATGTACATGTATATGTTATTATCATACCCCCACTTAAAAAGTGGGGGGTATATAGTGATAGGGGTGTCTGTCCATCCTTCCGTCACACCTTAGGGTACCTTTCTCTTATCTGCAACTTCTCCTAAACCCTTCAATGGATTTTCATGAAACTTTCACACTATCTTTGTGATATAATGTAGATATGCACCTCCTATTTAAAAATTTAAAAAAAGCGGAGGTATTTTTTGTGAGCTTGTGGCTCACAGTTTTTCTAGTTAATAACAGAATAAGAAAGTTACTATATTTTCTTTCTTTCAGAATTTGAATCAGAATCCAAGAACTTTGTTGCCAAAATTCTATGGTTTATATTGTTACCAGGTAAGATACATTATGTATAATATTTGGGGGTATGGGGTTAGAACCCTGGTCGGTTTAGATCAGAATATTATTCCTTTGGTATGTAATTGTGAGGTCAGGGATATCAAATTTGTTTCAATTCATTGTGGGGAAAACAATATCAAATCCTGGTTGGTTCAGATCAAAGACTTGCTCCTTCTGTTTGTAACTGTGAGGTCAGGAATTTAAAATATGTTTCAAAATAAAACCCTAGTTGGTTTAGATTAGAGATTATAAGAATCCATTATGAGTATCCATGTTGAATATGGAAATCTTACCTAAGAAGTTGAACATTTCAGTCAGAGACAAGGCTTGCCGAGTCTCTTACCAGAAATGTTCAACCCCTACGTCATGTTCCCCACATGTTGACGGCATGCAATTGTCTTTTGATTATGATGCCACCAACTCTAATTTGCATGTGCGACCCATAGAGGATAGATATACCCACCATGAGTATCTCTATATTACATGACTTGTCATGGGAGAAAAAATTATCCTATCTGTGTCCATCATATTGTTTTAAGGAAGAAAAGCGGAAAGGAAATAGACATGACAATAATCAGGAAACTAATCAAGGATGTCAGCAATGATGGATTGCTCCTCGGACAACAACAACAACAACAACAACACAACAAACAACAACCACAACAACAACCAACATTCAGTTGTTGGGGATAAATAATCACAACATAAATTTATATGATTATATTTATCATTATCGGTATATTGGATTTACATGAGAAACTCAAAAATTTTAAAACTCAAAAAAATATTTTTTTTATTTCAGTGTGGTGGAAAAAATATTCGATTTGTTGTTATGAACAATTTATTACCTTCCTCTGTGAAATTACACGAAAAGTATGATTTAAAAGGAAGTACATACAAACGGAAAGCCTCAAAGAGTGAAAGGTCCAAACCTGGTCCGACGTATAAGGATTTAGATTTCATGGAACATCATCCAGAGGGTATTTTATTGGAAAAAGATAAATATGACGCTTTAATGAAAACTGTGAGCCGAGATTGTAGGGTAAGTTGAATTATCTCCCTTGTTTTTTTCAAGTTGGAGATAGCAGAGTTGTCAATTTTATTTAACATCATCCAGAGGGTATTTTATTGGACAAAGATAAATATGACACTTTAAAGAAAACTGTAAGCCGAGATTGTAGGGTAAGTTGAATTATCTCCCTTGTATTTCCAACGGTAAAGATGGCCAAGTTTTCAATTTTGATATTAATGTGGTTTGCCACTGTACCATGGGATACCCTCTAACGTTTGTACAAAACACTTATTTCCAATGGATATGGAACCCAATCAGTGTACAATTCCCCCAAAAAACTATGTTATTTTGGAAATTTGCAACTTACCGTTTTCCAAAACAACCCACACAAATGTTTAAGGTAATTGATCACATGGTATAGTGGCGAAACCCCATGGCAAATTTTCGGTAATTTTTCATGTTAATTCAAGTAATACTTTCATAGTTCACCAATGTTGTAACAGTGTTCAATTTAGAGGGAACTTTGCTCTATCTGTCCAAAAATTATAATTGTGTACCACAAAAATACTATCTGTGGACAAACCCTGGTCCATCTTTCTAGTCCCACAAACATACAGTTTGTGGGTGGGCCCTGGATCATCCTTTTGGTTTTATCATTAGCTGAATTTTGAATAAATTCAATTCTACCTTTTCCCCATTTATATTTTATTTTTATATTGACCTTTTCAATTAAATGCATCAAGTTATGGCATAATGTCAACCCAATTTTTTGAAAACATGGAAAAAATGCCCAGGTGGTCTAAAGCACATGCAGATCACAGGGTCTGTGACAGCCTGGGTTCTATCCCACTCAGTCCAATTTTAATGCGATAAAATTTGTCATTTTGCTTGAAGAAACTCTGGTTTTCTCTGTTTACTTTATTTCCTCGATCATGCGAGAACCGAACACTTCAATATAAGGAAAAGAAGCTTGACTAGGATGTAAAACACCATTACTCCACTCTACATTCCAAATACAGGGATTTTTCAAACCTTTTTGGGAAAAGGATCTTGGAATGAAATTGGGAAAATGTTCAACAAAAATATAATTTTGGGAAAAATCACAACATATTAGAAATTCTAGACCACTAGAATACTGGTAATTGAACAAATTATATCGGTGTTCACAGTAAAATAGCGCTGTCTTTTTTGTCTCTATTTAAATCATCCTGCAAAATGTGGGTTAATATAGATTGAAGTCGTTATCAGAACGAGATATCCTCCAAATATGATCTTGTGAAATTTTTTTCTCAAAAAATTGATAAACATAGCTAATTGGGAATTTTTTACTACAGAATTGGGAAAAATGTATGTTTTTTTGCATTGGGAATGGGTCCCTTTACCAGACCCTGTTCTTGGACTGTGGGACTCACTGTAGTCCTTCCCAAAAGTAACCAGTATTAGACTTTGTGACTTGCTGTTATTTTGAACACTGCTTTACTCCACTTTTGTATATTTTAGGTATTAGAAAGTTTTAAGATCATGGATTACAGTTTATTGATGGCTATCTATAACGTTGATCAAGCTTCTAGAGAAAAGGTAGGTAGTAAATGTGCATGTATCCAATAGCTCAAAATCCTTGATTGTGTATCTAGACATTGGCAGGTATCAATGCTTTTATGCAAGACTAATGTTCCATCAGTTATATCAAAAGATCAATTGCTTGAAGCCATTTCTTAATTTCATTGAAATCTGAAATTCAGGTTGGTCAATTTTAAAAGTCACAATTGGAAAAGACAAAAAAGATTTATATTGCTAACAGAAATTTAAAACAGAAAATTGATCTTGGATAAAGCAAGAGTAGGATCACCCTCCCTTCCATTTTGATAAAGGACAATATTTTTCACCAGGTTTGGAAATTTGTGCACATCTAGTTTTAGCAAAACCAAATCACTAGAAACTTTACTTTTACCGGAACATAACGTTCCATACATTGTTCAGAAACTTGGCTTGGTGAGTTTTCAGTGCTTCAGTACTTTGATTAACATTCTGTGTCCTTTTCATCTAATATTTCAGCATTTTAGTACTTTGATTTAAATTGTATTTCTTTTTATCCTTACAGACAGAAGATTCAGATCAGCGTACAGATGAAACGCCTGAACCAGCCCCGGAGATGATGACGTCATTACCGCCAGACGGTTTAACCGAATCATATCCAGGTGCTTCTAAATACCAAAAAGCCAAAGGAGGTGTGCACTACTAACATTCTAACATAACTAATAATTAAATACTTCTGGTTTTATCCCCTTTTAGGGACTTTATAGGAAACCCTTTTGCCGTTTGTCCATCTGTCTGTCCCTCCTTCCGGCCGAATATTGTGTCCGCTCCATATCTTTCATTTCTATGGATGGACTTTGATAAAACTTGGCAAAAATGTAAATCAACACAAGACAATATGTTATGCACCATATTCAGGTGTATAGGTCAAGGGTTAAGGTCACGGGGTCAAATTTAGAAATGACAACTCTGCAATGTTATATTGTGTCTGCTTCATATCTTCCGTGTCTATAGATGGATTTTGATTAAAACTCGGCACAAATGCAAACCAACATGAGAAGGTATGCCACATACCAAGTTTTGATGTATAGGTCAAGGGTTAAGGTCACAGGATCAAATTTTAGAAATAACAACTTGGCAATGATTGGAGAAGGGTATATTTTTGTTTTAAGAGACTGCTTTATTTTGTTTAGTTTCTAAATATCACTGTGATTGTATTTACGGTATTGGCCTTCAAACCTATTGTGTCTTTTTAAGTCACATTCAACATAGTTTGGGTGACTAATTGATTTACTCTCTTTTGGTTTGATCATGGGAGGCCTGCCACATGTCTTTATCCTTTCCTGTTAGGCTTAGTACAACCGTGACTTTCCTCTTTTGGTTTGACAGTGGAATGCTGGCCACATGTCATTTTCCTTTCTTGTTGGCTGGGTACAACCCTTGTACTGGCCAAAGGTCAGTACTTTTCTTTTGATACTCAGATTTCCTCCACCATCCCAGAACTGAATACCTCCTTAAAACAGTTTCTTGGGCATTGGTGATCAAGTGGTTTAAAGCATGCGCTTAGGATCACAGTAATGGCCACTGCATTGTTTTGAATCAAATTTGGGCAGATTCTATTTTGAGAATGTTTGTCAGTTTGCATGAAAAAGTCTTATGGTTTCTTTTAGGCACTCCAGTTTCCTCCACCTTACTGACATAAATGAAAGAATCTTAACTGGGGTGCAACACAATATTGCTCCACACCACTTCCGAGAGATTAATAAAATTGTGTCTCATTAGGAATAGAAAACTAAATACATGGTGTATGCAGAACAGTGAAATGAATATAAGAACATCAATCTGTAAAAAATGAAAAATGATTAAGAACAATAATCTGTTAAGCATTTTTCATTTTTTACACAAAGACCTAAACAATTTTACATCGCTCAAGTTTACCAAGCTGAAAGTACTTGCATTCCTAAATTTTGTATTTATTTTTTTTTTCGCACAATTTCGGGAGAATATCAAGATGTTAAACAAATCATTCCAGAATTTTTTTATATTAAATTTTTTGTGGAATTATACTGACCAACATCCAATGACGCTTTTGTTTATATCATGATCTGTTGATTTGATGTTTCTCGCGAAAATTTAGTTGATACGGAAGTTCCCAGATTTACAGTGTACTAGTGAGACCATGTGGTAACATATGTATAGACCGTTCCCGATATGATGGCAGAGTGTTTATAAACACTGGCAAGTCACAGTATCAGTACTGTGTTATCGTATGTGTATATTAATGCGTTCATTTGTCAAAACCACCCTTATATACAGGGATTAAGATAAGCGGGGGCCTAATAGCCCATTAAGATTAGCAGGGGCCTAATAGCCCATAAAGATTAGCTGGGGCCTAGTAGCCCATTAAGATTAGCAGGGACCCACTAGCTCATTAATATTAGCAGGGGCCTAGTAGCCCATTAAGATTAGAAGGGGCCCAGTACTCCATGGGTCCTAAAAATAAACCTGGGCACCTAAATTTTTATACATTTTAGCTATGTGTTACTGCTTCAACTTCTTTTCTGTAGTAAGCTGGGTCCCCAACACAAAATGTTTAAACTTCATCCACCCGCATATTTAAACCCAATTTAAATTATATAGACTCTTCTATGTTTATAAACACTCTGCCAAAATATTGCAGACGAACTACATATTTTATATTTAATACATTAGTAATAATAACAAGAGATTAACTGATCTCTTCTTTCTGTGATTCACAACCTGTTAGAGTAGTTTTCACTTTCCTCACATTTCACACAATGTATAGATTGTAGTAATTTCACAATACAGAGTCTATATATAATTTATATATCCACTGTTTCACAAAATTACAAAATATAACTACGGTACATTTCTATTTGTAATATTGTCTCTGATAGGTTAATTCCTTCAATAACAACTGAAGAGCTTGTGACATGAGCATCTATCGAGCCTGTTGTGACTCTCGACATGAACATCTGCTGTTAGATGTTGTCTTGTATGCAGAGCCTGTTTTGCCCCCAACATGAACATCTACCATGCTCCTTTCATTATTAATTTTTGATTACACATGTGGCATATGTTGCTAGCTAAATAGGAATAGGACGTGTTTACCTTTCTGGAGCATCTGGACTCACTTCCTGGTGGAAGTTCACATGTTTAACTTTATTTGCCAATTTCAAAGTTTTTACTTTGCTTTGGGATTGTGGTTTGGACATGGATTTGTATGTTTGTTTTTACTTTGCTTTGGGATTGTGGTTTGGACATGAATTGGTATGTTTGTTTTTACTTTGCTTTGGGATTGTGGTTTGGACATGGATTGGTTTGTTTTTGCTATGCTTTGGGATTGGTGTTTGGACATGGATTGGTATTTTTGTTTTTTATTTTAATGTACAGAGGTTATGTTAATAGTTTTTCTGACAGCTCTTGTTTAATAATTATGTTTTGTTGGACTTGCTTCATAATTTTTTTCGATACACTAGATGTGCTCATTTTACAACTCTTGTTTTGATATTCATGTAGAGGATACTGATATAACAACATAATAAACTTTAACAATTAAACTTATAATAAACTGGTGATGGGTTTAAAATTTAAATTATTACTGGGCTTCACCAGAATACCATGTGATTTATACCCTGTAACGTTTGAACTGAACATAAATATTTATTGAAATTGGTAACGTCACATCCAGGAACACCGGTAACATCATTTTAGAGAAAATCTTTAACTTGTACATATCCAGTAAAATTTAAGTAAAACCTAGATTCATTGCCACCATCTTTTCAGTCAAATTTTGGCATTTAAAAGGCATTTATTCATTATAAAGTAAAACCCTGGTTTATACTCATCAATTTGTTCAGTCAAGTTTTGATTTTATAAAGGCGTATATTGATAATAGAGTAAAACCTTGATTCATAGCCACCATTTGTTCAGTCAAGTTTTGGTATTATAAAGGGGATTTAGCAGTAAGCCTAGATAGGCATATAATGAAAAAAAAAAGACTTTTGATTTCAAATATTTTTTTGGTAACATAAGTGGCTAAGTTTACAAGGGGTATTTTAGCAAGGTTTTTAATCGTTATGAAGACATTTCAAAACTACAATCAAATTTTAGTATTAGTTTGACAATAAATCAAGCTAGATTTATAAAGAAAAACATACAACAAACATTCTGTAACTTCAAAATGATGTTGTGATAATCGATGTGGCAAAGTTATTGAGAGGCATTATAACAAGGTTTTATTGTATATCAGAAAAATAAAGCTACTAGTCAAATTTTGGCATTATAAAGGGGTTTGGCAATAAATCTGGGTAGATTTATAAAAAAAAATATAAAAGAAACAGATTTTGCAATGTCAAAATACTTTGACGATAAGCAATGTGGCAAAGTTATAGAGGGTCATTATAACAAGATTTAGCAATTAATCAAGGTAATCATACAGTACAGACCTGTCAAAAGTTTAACATTGAGATAATGAAAAGGAGCCAAAGCTCTGCTGTCGATTGGCCGAGGTATAGATAGCTAGTGACTTAATAGCATTGCCGAGAGATAGATAACGACATAATAAGATGAACTGCTGATTTAGCACCTAATTACTCGTTAGCTTAATGTTAAACTTTTGACAGGCCTGTACTGTAAAGAAAAACAGCAGAAACAGATTTTAAAATGTCCCAATTTGTGATAAGCAAGGCGGTAAAATTATCAAGGGGTATTATAATGAGGTTTTACTGTAGTTCAGGTCAAAGGTTAAAGAGTATCACATGGTATACTGGTAAAGCGCTCATGGTCATGAAAATTTGGGTTTTGGTGTGAAGGTGAGATGTAACAATGACCTTAACTTTTCTTCAACGTTTTATTAAATTTATGAATAACGTGTTTTACGTTTCTGTATTGTCAGGGCTCGACACATAATTTATGAATATTTACATTTGCAATGTTTTTGTTCTGTAAAATTCTGTTTGAGACTAAATGTGTTAATATGAGCTATGAATACCATTGATCATGTGACTTGCAATTTTGTGCTTATGCATATATGTGACATCTTTTATTGGCTGTTCCAGCAACTGGGCATGTATGTTGTATGCGGCAAATTTCTCAATTTCTAAAATTCTAAAAAATAAAATTTTCAAAAATGGGAGATTTTAATATATGTGTAACTGTTGGACTGATTACTTCTTGGTTTGGTTTGATGATTAAATGTATGAAAAATAATGCGACATCTTAATTATTCAGTAGCCTTAATTAATTCTGCACATAATATTATGTTAAACATTATTTTTGTAATGACTGTAGACCCCCCCCCAATTTTTTTCTTGTATGTCTCCAAATGACTGAAAATATTAAGAAAACAAGGACCTACAAATATTTCCTATGTACATTTTCGAAATTTAATGACCAAAAATATTAAAAAATACCACAAAAATAGATGTGAAATTTATAAAAACTATCATTTAAGTACCCTATTTAATTTTTTTGGTGTGTGCATTTTCAGGATTTTATTGTAATTTTTAATATTGTTGTTTGTAATAGGATCAGGTCTAGCCCGAACAAAATCCATGAAGACAAGACTGGCCCATTTTTCCACGCCAATCGAGTCTATACATGCTCGTAATGTAGATGATGAAACAGAAGATGACGAAGACATTCCGTAAGTATAGTCAAGATTTTGGTTTGTCAATGGGGGGTCATCATTGTACCACATGATCAATACCTCATATTTACATGTACATTTATGGTGTTTGATTGTATTAAACTCTGTTTAAGACCAAATGAAGTTATAAGACTAAAATTACATTTGCTAATGTGACCTCACTCATCTCTTGCTTACGCCTTTAGCCGTGACATCATTGATTGGCTGTTCCAGCAATTGGAATTGCATGTCGTACACGACAGTCTTTTAAATTTATTTCAGAATTCAAAAACAAAAATAAGATTTTCAAAAATTGAGAAATGTAAATATAACCATTACACTATCTATAAATGGCGTTTATAGTGCTATAACTTCCATTGCCATGCAAAGCAAATTGAATAACGCATGCTATCTAGTTCAGTGGTTAAGTAATGTTTGTGTGGAACATTTTGGAAAACGTAAAAGTAAATGTCATAAATTTCTGGAATAAGATCATTTTAAAGGGAAAGAATCATCTCATGCAATTGCATATCTATTGGAAATATGTGTTTCGCACAAATGTTAAAGCCTCAACTTGGCTCAAGGTATCCAACATTTAGTCTGTCACTTTTTCTGAAAACTATTTAACAGACCTTTATAAAACTTCACAGGAACCGTCTTTGGGAGGAGTAGATGTACTATTGGCTTTGATCATGCACATGGTTGGGAAAATAGTAGTAGTAATGGTGTTTAACATCCCAGTCAAGAATATTTCACTTATATTGAGACGGCGCCAGCTATAGGCGAAAGTGCAGAAATTTTGCCTGTGCATTGCGCTGATGGCATTATACAGCAGGCTTCTTTAGCGTGCCAAACCCACCGTGACAGGGGACCTCGTTTATTTTAAGTTCCCATCCGAAAGAACCGTTACTTTCATTTCATAATGCTGAGTGCTTGGCGAAAGAATAGTCACTACCCACTTTCAAGTCTTGGGTCAGATCCGGTCTGGGTTCGAACACACAACCTACCACTTACAGAGCGAGCACTCTACCAACTGAGCTACGGCAGTGGTTGGGAAAACATGGATTTCCCAGTTTGAGTTTCTTTGGGGACAGTTTTTCACAAGCATCCCGTTTCAATTACAACTTGTTTCATTTCATTTTTCAGTACTGGGTACAGGTAAATGTGGTTATATAACAATGCAATTAATCTTATTTATAATTATTTTTTTAAATTTCAGACCCGGTGGTATACCTGCCAGGAATTCCAAAGGGGAACGACTCCTGTTATACATGGGCGTTATAGATATTCTACAAAGCTTTAGAAAAAAAAAAATAGAACATACAATGAAATCCATAGTTATAGATGGGGTAAGTCAACTTAGATAGGGGTCACAGTAGCCAATGGTCTTTTATTACGTATTATACCAGAGTTAATTTTACATCACTAGGTGACCATTTTAGAATAAATTTCTCATCAATAGTGCTAAGACCAAATTTGTGCAACCAAAATATTTTTCAAGATGTTGAAAAGATGCCTCCCAAAGGACCCAAATACGTTTTACCATATTTATCTAAGAAAATATTATGCATGAGGGAGTGTACCTTAGTTTTTTAGGAATTTCAAGTTTTAACAAGCAGCAAATTTAGACACTAGTATATTTCTGACAATAACACACAATTATTGTGTCTCAGTGGCCAAGTGGTCTAAAGCTTAAGCTTGTGTGGGAGCAGCTTACTGCCTAGGTTCAAATCCCACTCTGGCAGATTGGGGCCTCGGCTACCTAGTGGTCTAAACCATGATTAAGAATCACAGTGCCTTTCACAATATCTTGGTTTCGATTCCCACTAGGGACAGATCCTGGTGTGAGGATGTTTGTCAGTTCACTTGTCAAAGTTTGATGGTTTTTCTAGGGTACTGTAAAGGGGGAAATTTTCGCGTGGGTAAAATTTTCGCTTATTTCGCGCTAAAAAAATTACTGCAAAAATTTTACCCACGCAAAAATGTCTACCATACACAGATTAATATATCATACCTTTACAATATACAGCCACTTATTTTGGTAACGCGAAAATTACACCCACGCGAAATGCGAGATTTCAGAAATCGCGAAATTTTCACCCGCGAAAATAATTCCCTTTACAGTATTCTGCTTTACTTACTATTTCTAAACTGACAATCTCTATATACATGCACATATATTATATATATGAAATAACTTGTATTCAATTTTTCTTATCAGTATTTTAAACACAATATCTGTAAACATCTAAAACAATGGCCTTTGATCATAACAGACAAGTTGTTATCCCCACCTTTGGAAGAAAGAGGGGGATATTAAATTTGAGTTTCTGTCCTTCTGTTCTTCTATCTGTTGATCCGAAATTCTTGTCTGCGCTAATTCTCCAAAAATATGAAGCACTATTTCACGAAAAGGTGCAAAGCATCAACATAGATAGGAGATGCGCATATCATTAACCTGAGTTCTTTTCCTTGTTTATGTAGTGTTTTGGCTGGTGATATCTTGATATAAGTGAAATTATTTTGACTTGTACTTGAAACTGTATTCAATTTATACTTTGGGACACACAATATTCAAATAAATCTAATGAAAAGGTATTTGAAACAATGGTCTCTGTTTTTTATGAATAGAGAAGGTTTATATACTTTTCATTGCTGGGACTGGTGATATCTCGATATAAGTGAACTTATTTTGACTGTATTCTATTTATTTTAGGACACAATATCTGTACATAGACCTAGTTATTATTCCAACAGATTCCAAGATTTTTTTGGCAAAACAGTTTTCAGGAAACTCCAGACTCGTAAGTTTAAATTTTAAAATTTGATTTTATTTTTCACCTGTTGACATGATTTCACACAATATATACACATAGTTTAGTTGGTTTTTGTTGTGTTTTTTTTTTTTTTTTTGTTTTAGCTCACTTTTATCTGAAGAGTTTATAACCTAACCCTTGTGTGAGACAGGAATTTTTCAGACTAATTTTGGGAAATTGTTTTATGGCCCTAAGATTGGGGCCCGTGTGGCCAAGTGGTCTTAAGCACCAGCCAACAGACCATTGAGGCTCTTACTGCCTGTTAGAAAATAAAATATCTAAAGCCTGGACCTGGGATGGTAAAGTTTTTGTTACTGATATGAATGGTAGGAAATTTAGGATTGACAGTCAAGAAGATCTCAATAAATTTAGTGTCACACAGCAAACTTCTAGGTCCGGTCAACCCACTATATAATGTGTGAATAACATCGTACAACATAAGCCGTGGTACCACACTGTGGTCATTACCTGGGCCTGTTAGATGGCTTGTTGTAATAAGGTTGACTATTTTCAGTGTCAACCCTTTCAGAATATATTTGACTTTGTAATACAAGTCAACCCCTCAATGGTAAATCTTAGTGTGAGAAAGTTTGTTTGTTTCCATGTCAATGCTCACATATTTTTTCTTGGAACTCTTATTTCCTCCATTATCCTAACTGCTTAGATATAAGTGAAAAAAAAAGAATCTTGAATGGGGCTTAAAACCGCATTACTCCACTAAGATAAAAAAGTTGGATACTGCCTCATGTAAGAAGAGATAGATTTTAAATCATTATAAATCCCCGCCCCCCCTTGCATATGGTAGATTTAAATCATTATAAATCCCCACCCCCATGCATATGATAGATTTAAATCATTATAAATCCCCACCCCCTTGCATATGATAGATTTAAATCATTATAAATCCCCACCCCCTTGCATATAATAGATTTTAATCACTATAAATCCCTGCCCACTTGCATATGATAGATTTTAATCATTATAAATTATCGCTCCCTTAGATATGGTAGATTTAAAATCATTATAAATTCCCACCCCTTGCATATGATGTTTAGGGGTTATACAATGTATGAATCGCCCTGTACATCCATCGGTTTGTCCGTCCCAAGTATCTTGTCCGCTTCATATCCTCTATGTCTAAGGATAGATTTTAATCACACTTCACATAAATGTAAACCAACATGAAGTAATGTGTCACATACCCGATTTTGTGTCCGTCTATCTATCCATCCCAATGTTGGGATTTGGATGGGGCATTTGTCTCTGAAGAAACTGTTCTAGTTAGGTCTCGGTATAACCTCATCCATCACTTAAGTTTTGCTGCAAAATTTGACTTGCATTAAAATATATCCACTTTGTTAAACTTTCTCCCGAAATAGATTTGCACATTGCTAAGAAGTGAGATGCCTCGTTCATCACTTTAGTTTTGCTGCAAAATTTGACTTGCATTAAAATATATCCGATTTGTTAAATTTTTGCCCAAAATAAATTTGCACATTGCTAAGAAGTGAGATGCATGGCTGTTGTTGATTTGATTTCACAGGTTCACAATTTTTAGTTCAAATGACCATAATTGTCCTGAAATGGGGTTTGCGGCTGTACCACGTAATACCCCCTTAACTTTTGTGCGGAACAGGAATTACCATCGGACATGGAATCATATTGTTTCATGTTTTCCGGTAAAAAAAGATGTTAATCTTGGAATTTGTGTTTATGTTAATCTTTTCCAAAATGACCTACATAAACGTTTGAGGGTGTGTGATTATAATGTTAAAAAAGATGTTAATCCTGGAATTTGTAATGTTAATCTTTTTCAAAATGGCCTGCATAAACAGGGGGGTGATTATGTGGTGCAGCATTGTACCCCATTGAAAAATTTAAAATCCTCCTTGCAAAATATTTTGCTTTTTGTGATAACATGATTTTTGATTTGAGATGCACCACAGAAGGAGCATGTTGCACTTCAAGAATGTTTCAGTTTATGGGGGAAAAATGATTTCCAAATTTTATTTTTGGTTCAATCATAAATTTTGGGGCTTTTCTGACTTTCTGAAAAAGTTGTTGGAACCATGACTTTACCACACAAAAGTCCTGGCAAATTGGGAATTTCAAAATTGAAAATAAAGCTATTTTACCTAAAGACATGCAGTGGAGTAATGGTGTTTTATGCCTCAGTCAAGATATTTTTCACTTGTATTGAGGCGGTCAGTCCTTAGATGATGGGAGGGAAGCAGATTGCCCAAAGAAAACTTTGTATGTTTGGAGAAAAGCAGCAAACCCAGAAAAACTACCCACGTTACCATTGTTTCTGCAAGCAGACTTTGACACACAGGGACAGATAATTCAAACTCATGTCTAGAAGTGTTAGCCAGCCCCTGACCTATCTTTGTAAGAACTCCAAAACTCCCCAATGTTAGCCAGCCCCTTACCTATCTTTGTAAAAACCCCCCAATGTTAGCCAGCCCCTGACCTCTCTTTGTAAGAACTCCCCAATGTTAGCCAGCCCCTGACCTATCTTTGTAAAAAAAACCCAATGTTAGCCAGCCCCTCACCTATCTTTGTAAGAACTCCCCAAGTATCTTTGTAAGAATTCTTTAAAACATGCTTGAATGTTTTTTTTTGTTTTTAAATTTGGATGAAAAAAAAAAAAAATTAATTAGCAAACTATGATATACATTATGTGAGCATGAAAATTTTAATTAGATGATTTTGAGCATGAACAATGCTGTTTTATTATCGGAAAGGTTTATGCACTTATTTTTTTTTATTTATCTATTGGCTTGCCGGCAGTGGAACCCCCGACTTTTAGGGGGACGCAGCGGTTTCGAAAAATTGCCAAGTTAGGTAAAAACTAATTTATATAAAGCCAACACTTTGATAGCGCTTAATGGTATACATGCTTTTCTTATGTTGCTGAATTCTATTTTGTTTCTTATATTTTTAAAAAAAAATTGTTTTTGTTTATTTATTTTTTGCAAATTTTGCATTTGTTAAGTGCTGTTTATAATTTATTTTAAAGTTTTTCAATTTTTTTTTTAAAACTTGGAAGTCTTTTATTTTTTATATTATATAGTAATGTATATTTAGAGTGTCAGCTGAATTTTTTGTCCACACCCACGATTATGTTCGATTTTTAGAGATTACGGAAAAGCTAGTGTTAAATTGTGACAATACAATATATGAATGTTTTGGTTATAATGGACACATAGATTTAATTTGCTAGTGTATTGCTGTTGTTTTGGGAATGTTAATGGTCAAATTGGAAGATTTTAGTTATTATTCTCTAGGGGAAAATACCTGAACTGTAAACCGACTTTTATTTGCTTGCGATTAACTCTCGCGTGTCTCGTGATTCGTGAGGACAAAGTATTCATGAAAGTTTATTGTTACATATTTGTTTCGGAAAATGATTTTATTAATACCAAATGTTCAACTAATTTCCATATTACGAAAGTTAAATAGTCGCAAAATGGTTTTAATAAGAGAATCGTGAAAGTTAATATCCGCAAATAAAAATATGTTTACAGTATTCAGTAGTAATGTTTTGGCAAAACAAATCACTAGTGCAATGCAGGGATAGATTTTGTTAAGACACATGCAGTAGGTTTTATAAGTGGAGTTCTCACTGGGGTTCTCACTGGGGTTTCAAAAATAATTCTGCATGTCCCATTTCAAAGACCACCAGATTTTTTCTTTCAGTCCAGTTGACTTTTCCAGCTGCTAGTCCTTTAGCACAAATTTGAGTTTGAGTGAATTGTTAATTTTGCAGTAAAATTGAAAGCTAGATAAATTTGTGTTAATTGCTAATTTTGTGGAAAAAAAATTAATAACTAGAATTTTTTTTTACTAGTGTGTAAATTGAAAAGTTCTGTCAGCATAGCAAGTTTGTGACTTTGTTTATTAAGTGTTGAGCAGTGAAATTGTGTTTTATGTCAATCAAAAGGTAATTCACTTATATCGAGACAGTTAGTTCTTGGATAATGGGGAAACTGGAGTACCAAGAGATAATTACCATCCTTTGGCCAAAAAAAAAAAAAAAAACTAAAATAAAAAAAAACTAAATGAAATGCTACTTAAAATTAAGAATCAACCCTAAGCAGTGAGAGGGAGGGGCAGATCTTGACCTGACCTTAACCTTAATGCTCTCCTCACCAGAAGGCGCATAAGGTTGCAAACTCTATCCTTCCATTTCTGTTTGTCTTTTGTTGCTGCTGTTTGTGTTCCTGATGGGCCATTCAGCAGTGTTTCTTTTTCCGTTGTAGATTTTAGTTTGAGATGCTTACCCATAGGTCAGTGTTTTTCTCCAGGCACTCTGGTTTTCACCACCATCTCAGAACTGATCGTCTTGTTATAAGTGAAAGACTTTCGATCAGGGCGTTATACACCATTACTCCAGTCTTAAGAATGAACCAGCCCTTTTGCCACCCCCTCCCCCCCCCTCCCCTTTGACGACTAGTCCTGGGGCATCCTGTTTTGTACCTGTCCATCCATCATCCATTAATTCAGCCTTGGGTTCATCTTTAGGCTTTTTATAATCAAATCTCCTACAGTTTTGCTTTCATATCTTTCTGAAACTTGGTACAATTGCAGTATGTTGAATGTGTGCATGGGACTTTGTACAAATTGATGGCTAACATTTTCCACATTTCACCTGGTGTTGAACTTAGCGCTTCTCCGCATGCACTACAAAAGGCTTTACTGTAGGGTATACAATTTTGTATATAATCAAAACTCCTGCTACAGTTCCCCTTCAATCATCTTAGAATCCTGCTCTTTTGTTTTACAGATTTTGAAGTTGTGCATGTGTCTTTTTTAACTTAATTGTTGATTTTTTTCTGAATTTTACCGGAAATTGGACCAGTGAATTTTTCTGAATTTTTACGGAAATTTGACCTGTGAATTTTTCTGAATTTTTACGAAATTGGACCAGTGAATTTTTCTGAAATTTTATGGGCATTAGACCTGGGCTTCGATTTTCCACTCATTCTGACGAGTAGAATGTGTACTTGGAGTGTTGCTGCCCTTGTCACCTATCACAGTGTTGAGTTTAATTTATCAGATAGATAATTTAATTGTACACATTGTGCCTTTCTGTCACAAATTATTTTGAAAATTTGTATATATGTCATTGTGGCATGCACAAGCTGTCGTTTCACATTCGAAACTTCACTAAGTGTTTGGTAAAATATTCAAGTGATGATCCGAGTGCTTTTATGGTGAAACGGAAAGTCCAAGAAAATTGAACAAACTGTGCTGTTTGACTGAAGGAATAATATAATAGATTATTTTGATATATAAATGAAACTCTGATATAGGCAAACAACACTGACCTGTATGCTTGACCTTTAATTTAAATACAGTCAAACCTGTGTATAAAGGCCACACAAGGGAACCAGTAAAAGTGGCCTTTATGGGAAGGTGGTCTTTATATATAGGTTCAAATAATATGAATAAATAACAATTTGGATACAATTCTACTGGCCTTTATAAGCATGACCCTTTTATAGAGGTGGCCTTTAAGGTAGGTTGGACTAGCACATTTTTTAAAAGGGAAAATATAACATAGTTACTATTAAAAGCATTAACACCTGCATTATATTAACTGGGAATCTTGACACTGAATGGTGTGGATACACCTATATGAATATTTCTCATTAAAGGTTTAGCAGGCGGGTCAATGTTAATTACTTTGATGCAGAAAATTTGGGGATGTTTGGACATTAAACTCTATCAAACAAAATCTATCTTCTGACCTGTACCATGTATCCTTTTCCTTGTCATGTTTATAAAAGTCAATGACATTTTGTTGAATATACAGATTTTCAGATTATAATCCGACTAAAAGTGCACATGTACTTTACTGCCAATGTTGTATCACAACAGTGTGGTGATACAAGATTCTGTATCATAGGTGTTTGATAAAACTTTTATTTCATCAAATCAAGGAGGAAAATTTGTCTAATGTTAAATAAATGATTTTTTGGCCAACAAGCAGCGGGATCCAGGGGTGTGAGGGGGCATCCATCAAGTCTTACATACTCAACTTTTGTCTTGTTTTATTGGTGTGCTTTGTATGTGGACAACAGGTTAGTGTATGCATATGTTAGAAAAACTGTTACCATGGTTACACAGTATGTATATGTTAGAAAGGCTGTTACCATGGTTACACAGTGTATGTATATGTTAGAAAGGCTGTTACCATGATTACACAGTGTACATGTTATAAAAGGACATCTGTTACCATGGTTACACTATTTATTTATATGTTAGAAAGGTGCACCTGTAACCATGGTTACACTGTATGTATATGTTAGAAAGGTGCACCTGTTACCATGGTTAAACTGTATGTATATGTTAGAAAAGTGCATCTGTTAACATGGTTACACTATATATATATGTCAGAAAGGACACCTGTTAACATGGTTAGTTGGTTACACAATGTACGTATATGTTAGAAAGGGGATCTGTTACCATGGTTACACAGTTTACATATATGTTAGAAAGAGCACCTGTTACCATGGTTACACAGTGTATGTATATGCTAGAAAGGACATCTGTTACCATGGTTACACATTGTATATATATGTCAGAAAGGAAACCTGTTACCATGGTTACAGTGTATGTATATGTTAAAAAGGGCATCTGTTACCATGGTTACACAGTTTTATATATATGTTAGAAAGAGCATCTGTTACCATTGTTACATCACTGTCTAAAATTTGGCTGAAATTCTTAACTGGCCAGACTCACAAATTTTTTAATGGATGCTACTAGAACTTATAAAAAGAATTTAGAGTTTTGCATATCCAGCATGTCATTGTTATACCACTGTATGCTTTTATTTTATTTTTGTAGAAATTTAATTTAAAACTCTATGTTTCACATTCCTGTTTCAAGAAAAACAGGACAGATTATGGAAAGGCATTGTCTGTCCATCCATAATCACTTGTCTAGCCTACTCCTGCAACACCACACCGTTGAAGATATTTTTAACTGAACTTTGTATACATGATAACCAGGATATGATGTATTGCATTTTATGTGCTAGGGGAGGTAACTCGGTGGAATTTTTCAAGAGTTGTGCCCCTTTGAAATTTTGATTAATGTTTTTTAATCCAGCCAATTCTCCCACACTACTGAACAGGACAAGACATATTATGGGCTAGAGCCTTAGATTTTGCTTCCCTTTTGACTTGGTATATATTTTAGGTTCCTTTTTACTTCACTTATGTGGTTGTTAAATTGCAAAAATGTAAATGGATGAATATTGTTTCACACCTAGTGGCATTCTTGTCATTTGTTGTTGAATGTCATTTGAATTCAGAGTTCAGTCTAGAAGGGGCCCTTGTACTGTTGCCCCCCAAAATGATAATTTTGCCCCACAAAAATTACTGCCTTTGGCTCAACCCTGGTCCATCTTTTTTTTTATACGCCCATGTTATATATTTGTGGGTGCAACTAGTCCCCAGTTTTCAAATAATTGCTTTGTAATTTGACATGTATGATTGGGTTCATGTGAAGATGTGCATGTCATAAAATGAATGTTCTGCATGCAATTTTAACAAAGTTATTGCCCTTGAAATGACAAAAAGGTCATTTATGTAGAAAATAACTATCACCAATAATTACTCATGTTGGCCCAAGTTTGAAAAACATGGACCCTGATTTTTAAGACCTGGGCCAGGATGAGGCCACCAAATACATTTCTAGCTTTCAGTAAATGATGGCCTTCATCAGCATTATCTTTGATTAACACTCATGTTGGCCCAAGTTTGGAAAACATGGCCCCTGCTTTTCAAGGCCTGGACCAGGATGAGGCCACCAAATACATTTTTAGCTTTCAGTAAATGATGGCCTTTATCAGCTTCATCTTTGACTTAATACTCATAATGGCACAATTTTGAAAAACATGGGCCCTGTTTTTTTAAGGCCTGGCCAAGGATAAAGGCACCAAATGCATTTCTAGCTTTCGGTCAGTGTTGGCCTTCATCAGCATTATCTTTGACTTAACACTCATGTTAGCCCAAGTTTGAAAAACATGGCCTCTGATTTTCAAGGCCTGGACCAGGATGAGGCCACCAAATACATTTCTGATGGCCTTCATCAGCATCATCCTTGACTTAATACTCATAATGGCCCAATTTTGAAAAACATGGTCCCTGATTTTGAAGACTTGGACCAGGATGAGGCCACCAAATACATTTTTTGGATTTAACACTATTTATTACAGCTATTACTTGTTTACAGGCTCAGTGTTTATTTTAGGATTTTTTCAGAAGGCCATTTTCAAAAACTTTCCTTAAAACACCAAAACATCAATTTTTTTTACATTTAGGTAATTTTTAAACATGACCCACTAAAGACTTCACAAAATAAGATCAATGGCCCAAATGCCGCTCCTAGAATGGATACTGCATGCTTAAAACTAATATTTAATGCTATGATTTAACAAAATTAGTGTCGGCATTTTTAAAATCATAAGAAAAATTACAGTTTCTATTTCTGTGTTTTGCAGCTCTGAAGCATTCTCCGTCAAAAAAGAAACCAATCGGTATGCGGAAGCCGAATGCTTTATCTGAATCTGAGGGCCAGGATTCCGGAAAACGACACTCGTCAGAACGAAGTGGAAGAACAATTAGTTTTTCAGAAGATGTTGTACCAGGTAAAGAAGAATTTCAGTCTTTTGTTGCCTTGACAGCAGCATTATGATAATAAGAAAAACACCTGCTGCACTATAGCTAAAGGAACTAAAAAAAGACAGGAGAAATGAGTGGAAAATGAACTCATTGAGAGCTTGTGTTATTATTCCCCTTTATGCCATCATAAAATTTTAATGTTTAAGATGAACTGGATGTAATTTTGACATTGCATATGTCAAGAAAAAAATTATGTATTTGCTTTCTCTACCTATTTAATTTTTTTTTTGACGACCCAAAGGTCAATTTTAAACAAAAATGGTTAGAGTAACCCCCTCCTTTCCACACATGCACACACCACAAATATTTTGGATTTTACAGTAGTCTGAAGAGTTTGAACTATTATATTTCAACCCATATATTAAATTCATTTGCTTTGTTGTTTTTCTGATATTTCTCAATATGGATTATACGTGCAAGTTACTCTGTTTTATATCCCAACCCACACACAATTGAAGTTTAGGTGGGTATGTAGGAATCACCTTGTCTGTCTGTTTCCTGACTGTTCATACCAATACATGTCCTCTCCATATCTTTAATATCTATAGATGGATTTTTAACAAACTTGGCACAAAAATATACCAACATAAGACAATGTGTCACTTACCAAATTTAATGCCTATACATCCCTCTGGACATTGGAGATGGGGTATTTGTCTCTTAAAAAGATTGCTCTTTTTTTATTTCAGGTACAATGGGAGACAGGCCGGATCTACTTCCAGAAAATTCCACACCTCCACCAACATTCTCCGAGGCTATTGCTTCCAGCTCACATCCTCTCGAGTCTCATAGTTCCCGATCTGAAGCGTTATATGTCAGATCATACAAATCTAAGTCTCCATCCCCAGAAGGCGGGGAAATCAAACGGTGAGTATGAACACATGGACACACATACACACACCTCCACCAACATTCTCTGAGGCTATTGCTTCCAGCTCACATCCTCTTGAGTCTCATAGTTCCGATCTGAAGCGTTATATGTCAGATCATACAAATCTAAGTCTCCATCCCTGAAGGCAGGGGAAATCAAACGGTGAGTATGAACACATGGACACACCTACACACACCTCCACCAACATTCTCGTAGACTATTGCTTCCAGCTCAAATTCCCATAACTATTGTATATAGTTCACCATTTGAAGTGAATGCCCACAGAAGGTTGGGGAAATAGGGCGAAATCTCCATCCCCAGGAAGTTGGGAAAATTTACCATTTAATAATATACAGTATTTTAAAAATTTGTGCGTGAAGGTTTTCACAAATATAAAAATTTGTTCACCACCAATGATTCGGAATTATTATATATAGTGTTGTTGCATGTTTCAGATATGACTATCAAGTCAGTTCTACATTCCAGTCTGGTCATCAGGACTCCTCAGGGGTGGTACCCTATTTACCCAGTATACGAGGTTCCCCGCCCTTAAGTATATCGGGGTCAACGCCCACACACACAGAACATACGGAAGGAACACCAAGTTATACAGCATCTAGTCCAAGTTGTTACAGCGAAAATGGTGAGTATAGGTGTTACTTAGGTATATTCACCACATCAAAGTCAGATGGGTGTAATGAGATTGTCTTTTTTCATCTGTATGTCTATCCGTCCTTAAAAATTATTTTCTCTCGAGGTTTAATCAGATATGCATGATCTAATTTTTCTGATACTGTAAATTGGGAAATTTTTGTGCTCGTTTTATTTTGCCGTAAATTGGCGAGTGAAACAAGTCGCGAAAAATAAGCAGTAATAACTACAGAAAAATTTTCCAATCGACAGTATAATACACAGATGTTACATGTGATAAGAACCTGGCCCCAGTTTCACAATCATTCCTTAGCTAAGATTTTCCTTAACGTAAATCTTGCAAAATTTCAAATCTTTATAATTTTGTTAATTTTCAATTTTAGGAATTTAAAGTGTCATTTTTAAGATCATTTCTAGATTAAAACATTTGCATTTAGTTTTGACAAAAAATATTCACCAGTAGTTCCAAAAAGTGATTAACAAAATTTGCTAAATTTAAGTTAAGGAAAATCTTAGCTAAGGAATGATTGTGAAACCGGAGCCTGTACATCTGTGATTATTAGTATGATTGGATTGATTTTGCGGATGGTTCAGAAGTCAGTTTCACAGAAAGTTCTAATTTGCATAATTTCATGAAAAGTTGGAGTGAAGTTAACAGTGTTTTACACCCAAGAATACTGTAAATGAATTAATTTTAGTGGTGAACTGATTTATGTGACTACAGGGCTAGTTTAAATGCACCACCAAATTAAGAACCTCGGTGGTGGTCTGACCCAAGACTTGAAAATGGGTAGTGACTTTTCTTTCACCAAGCATTTGGCATTTAGAAATGAAAGGCTTGGGTTGGTTGGTTGGTTGAATGTTTGCTTAACGTCGCATCAGCAATTTTTCAGCTATTCGCGACGACAACTATTTAATTAATCTCTATGGATTAATCTATGAACAATTTTTGTGTATGCATGTCAAGTGCGAGTGTGTTGTATGGTCTGCCTTGTACTAGCGTGCACTCAGGGTGACTTTACCGTGCTAGCTCACATAGTCAGTACACCACAGACAAGCATACCACTCCCCCAGTCCATTATACTGATACCAGGTGAATCAGTAAAGACCAACGGCAAGGAAAATTCACTTTCCCACATGTGGTCCGAGCGGGACTCGAACTCACAGTGGTGAGAGACCCTGGATTTGAAGACTGACGTCTTATCCATTAGGCCACCGCCCCTCTGAAAGGCTTGGGGGGGGGGGGTGTCCTTCCAAAGAGACCTTAAAAACCTATGCTCCATGATGTCAGGGCAGGCATGGCAAGATAAAAAATGCCTTCTGCAAAAGGTCAAAATTTCTGCTACTTCATCTATAGCTGATAATGTCTCGATATAAGTGAAATATTCTTGACTGGGATGTAAAACCCCATTCAATCAATCAATCAATCAATGAATCAATCAATTAATGTTGTGGGTTTCATTTCTAGATCCAGCAGAGTTACCGATTGATCGAGAGGAAGGACCATTCGGGGCAGGTACCCCGTCACCGTCAAAATCCCGAACAGAAATCACTAGCAGTACAGAGACTTCTTACACAAGTGCTGTGGAAAACTTAGAAACTAACGGTGTGGGACCAAATTCTGTGGTGTTTAATGGGAATGTTAAAAGTTCACCTGTTAAGGAGGTCACGGGTCAAAGTTCAAGACAAAGTTCAAGTGTGACACAAGGACAAATGGATTTAAATTCAGAAAAACCAAGTGAACAAAGTAACAGTGTATTCAGTGAAGAAGAACAAACTAATACTGAAATTGTAAGTATCCATGGTAACAGGAACATAACATTTTAAGTTTTTATCCACCACCATTCAAAGAAAAAGGAGGATATGAAATTTAAAGTTACGTTCTTCTGGACACTTCTTCTACACAATAATTCTCCAAAGCACTATTTTGTGAGCTTGGTGCATCAACATATATAGGAAATGTACATATCATTGACCTGAGTTGGTTTGCTTATTTTCCTGGGAGTTATGGTCCTTTGAACATTAGAGCAAGTCACAAAAAATTGGCGGGGATCCAAATTCAATGAATTTGCTTGTCATTTCTAAAAACATAGTAATGAAAATTGTGAATTTGCTTGACATTTCTGACAAAAATTGGTTTGAAAATTTCAATTTTGATGATATACAGGAAAGGTCGGCTTATTTATAAAATAAAACTAAGTGATCAGGCCCAAGTTTCACAATCATTCCTTAACTAAGATTTTCCTTAACTTGAAATTAGCAAATTTTGAAAAATCTTTATCTTAACTACATATTCATATTTTTTTTTTACAAAAAATGAATGTCAATGTTATAAGCTTGAAATGGTCTTTAAAATGACACCTTAAATAAATAACTCAATGACTTACAAATTAACTAAATTGTTAAGATTTTGAAAATTGCCAAATTTAAGTTAAGGTAAATCTCAGTTTAGGAATGATTTTGAAACTGGAGCCTGAATGCAGAAAAAATAAATCTGTTTATAGTTAATATTGATATATGTTGACAGAATTCCATTTTACCACATTTTATCTCTTAATGGGGTTCACTGCTGTACCACATAATCAACACCTATTAACATTTGTGCTGGAAGTTTTGGAAAACTTTACATACCAAATTCCTAGAATAATTGTGATTTTACAGTAAAATGTGAACTAACTTGATACCATATCCATTTGAAATAATTGTTCTGTGAAATAATTGTTCCATGAAATAATTGTTCTGTGAAATAATTGTTCCATGAAATAAGTGAAATAATTGTTCCACGAAATAATTGTTCTGTGAAATAATTGTTACATGAAATAATTGTTTCGTGAAATAATTATTCCATGAAATAATTGTTACATGAAATAATTGTTATGTGAAATAATTGTTACTTGACATAATTGTAACGTGAAATAATTGTTCCTCACAAATCATTAAGGGGTATCTCGTGGTACAGTGGCAAACACCATTGAACTGTTATTATTGGAATCGGGGCATTGGGTATGGAATTATAATTACATTTTCTTTAATGAAAGATAATTTTGGTGCTTATAGTTTGAATATGGGCATTAACAATTACAGATAAGAGATTTGCACAAGTCAAATGGATTACATGTGGGCTGAAGGAAGCCACAGTTTTGCAGCATTAAATAAAAAATTTTCTTTTTTATGTAAAAATGAGAGAAGTGGACATTTTTCATACTGCGTAAATTGTATAGTGAAATATGGTGTATGTGTGCAAAATTTCCAAATTATTTGCTTTTCCATAATTGGACCTTTTGCACAATGTCATGTAATAACATTCAACACGTGAATTATGAATTGTACAAATTTCCTTCTTTCTTATTTCTATAACAAGAAGAAACATTAATGTCATTTTTTGTAAGAAGAGAGGGTGATATTAAATTCAAGATTCTGTCTCTCATTCCAAAGTTCTTGTCTGTACAAATTCTCCGAAACTATAGAGCATGATTTCTGGAAACTTGGTGCAAAGCATCAACATGAAAGGAGATGCACATATCAATAACCCGAGTTGGTTTGGTCATTTTCATGGAAGTTATGGCCCCTTGAACATGAGTGCAAATCATTAACAAAGAACCTGCTGCGGGGAATCCTAATTCACTGAATTTGCCTGTAACCTATCATATTTAATTTGGGCCTCATTATCTCATAGTCTCAAGAGCATACTTACGGTTCACAGTTTTCCTCGCCACCTAGGTTCAAATCTAATTAGGAACATGTACGGAAATTTGTCATTTGGCTTGCCTAAAGTCAGTACATGTTGTTTTCTCTGGGCACTCCAATTTCCCCCACCATACCTGAACTGACAACCTTGATATAAGTGAAAGAACCTTAACTGGTAAATTGAAATACCATCACTCCATTATACTCATATTGAATACATGTACTTTTACAGCATTAATCAATTGTTCGTCCGTAACAAAATTGAAAAAAAAACCCATTCTTATGATTCAATGTATAAACTTTCATAACTTTTTAAGTAAAAAATCAGCACATTTGATACTTTTACTAGTTCAAAGAGTAAAAAAAAATAGACCTCACTGTTATGTATGAATGCAAAGGTTTGTGTGTTTTGTGATGAAAACATGACATCAAGCCCCATTTCTTTCATGCCAAAATAAGAGAAATGTTCTGACCAATCAAAAAACTTGAGCCAATGGAGAAAAGAAATTAATCAACTAAACTATTGATGGGACAACTTGCAACAACAGCAAGGTTATTAGTCTCTAAGGAATAGTCTTAAGAAAAAGTTTATGTATGTTTGAGATGTGACAATGTGTTTTATGGCCTGCCTTGTACACACCCTGTTGGACTTTAAGGTGCTAGCTCACAGAATCAGTATGCTTCAAAAAAGCTTACCACTCCCCAGTCACATTATATTGACACAGTTAATACTTTGTTCTCTTAATACACCAGGCGAGGAAGCAGTATTTCAAAGTTAAAAGTATAATGTATGACCTGGCTTAGGTTTGAACCCATGACCACCCACTCTTGAGGTGCATGATCTACCACTTAGTTACCAAGGTGGTCTTATCTGCAACAAAAAACTCACATATTATTTTGTTTGGCCTAATGAATGTTTTATTTATTGAAGAATTGGTTTTAAGTATCACTAAGTCATCCAGGTGGTCTTATCTGCAACAAAAAACTCGCATATTATTTTGTTTGGCCTAATGAATGTTTTATTTATTAATAGGACAATAATGGAGTCTTAGAGGTTTGTTGTTTTGTAAGAAGCATGACGTCTTCTCCTTTCTTAACTTTAGCTCACCTGTCCACATGGCCTGCTCATCTTCTGTAGAATACTTTGAATTCGCGTGTATCGCATTTTACAAACCTATTTCTAAGCATCATTTTGCGAATATGTAAACTCACTACCACAATCTATGTGAATATAAAAATTCATCTTCGAAAAGCAATTATCTCCCTTTCCTAAGAGGTCTTGTCTTGTTATATACAATTTACGTGGCCATATATATAGTTGATTGTCGACATGTATTAAATTTGGCTTTTTAATGTTCACGATTCGGGGAATATTCGCATGATATATGAATTCGCGACCAATAGTTCTCACAAAATTACACGTTTGTAAATCTTTCGTCACAGTTTTGAAAAAGTAATCTACAGTATTTGTTCAAATGATTCAACTTTTATTAACGTTATATAAAAATGAAGTGTCATTATGAATTATGGGGCCCAGACTTAATATTAGTAGCCATTGACTACTGGGCCCCTGCTAATCTTCATACCTGTGTGAGAAGTTGTTTGTAAGGACAATTGGCAAAAACAGCTTTAGGGCTTAACTGTGTGAACAAGACACTTGTATTTCACTATTTTACTTTCGTGTTATGGAACTGCTTGCTATGACTATAGACCTCTTACTGATATAACTGTACTGACTATCTGTTGACAATTTATATAACTTACATATTATATCAGTTTTAATTTTACAGCACTAGACGGCCGTTTCGGAATACAATTCCTCATCAGTAGTGCTTGGACCAAAATTATGAAACCAAAACTTTTTTTCAAAATGATTTATATAACTTATATCAACCTTCACAATCTTAAAGGCAGAAATTAAAAAAACTTTGTCGGCTCCATAATTTTCACATTTATGGGTGCAATTTGATCAAGACTTGTCCAAACCAAACAATCTCGGGAATGTTGATTTTTATACCCCCACAATAAGTGATTTTGTTTGTTTAAAATTACTACCGAATAAAGGTAGTTTCCCCTAGGGAACAATGACTAAAATTTCCCAGTTAGACCAATAGAATTCCCCAAAACAACAGTGATAAGCAAGTAAATCTCTGAAAATAGATTTTCCCAATTTAAAAGGCAGAAGGTAGTTTTTAAAAACCATAACAAAATCACTGGCAATGTTTAGGTGGATATATAGGAATCATCCTGTCCATCTGTCCTGAAGCCTGTCTGTCTGCCTGGTCATTCATCACAATATCAATGTCAGCTCCATCCATATCTTCCATGTCTATTGGCGGATTTTGATCAAACTTTGCACAAATGTTAATCAACATGAGATGTTGTGTTGCTTACCAATTTTAGGTGCATATGTCACATGTGTCGAGGTTCATGACCCAATGACAAATCACATTGTAGGGTTATAAGTCAGATTCACTGACGTTTCTATGTTTGGATAAAATAGGTATTAGTTTTACACATTATTTTTAACATAAACAATGTTGATGGTATACCGGTAATCTAATATAGTTCGTCAGCAAAATTTTGGCAGAGTGTTTATAAACATGAAAGAGTCTATATATTGTAAATAGATATATATATATAAATTTGGTTTTGACAAATGAATGCATAGGTATGATATTAATACTAGTGAATCATATTTTCCTTTTCTGGAGATTCAGTATCATTAAAGAATTTATGGTTACATAAATAGTTTTTCTGAAGTAATCTTAGCTAATGAATGGATGAATGGTTTACAATCTACAGTATCTGGTCCAAGTTTCACAATGATTCCTAAACCAAGATCTTCCTTAACTTAAATCTGACTAATTTTGGCAGTCTTTCAAAACTCTGAATAGACATTTTTGAAAGAAAAAACCCCAAAAACAACTAAATACAGATTTTTAAGCTTTCAAAAGGTCTTCAAAATGACTCCTTGACTTTCTGATTAACAATTAACGGATCGCCGATGATGCCCACATTGTTCTGACAAAGGCCCGACATGCTTGAATTACACACACACACAAAAAAAAAAAGAAAACTTGGCCAGATTTATGCCATTTATTGATGTCACTGGTACCAGTATTTCATTAGTTGCCATGATGGCCACCAGTGTTGGAACATAAAAGGCATGACCAGCGATACGATATGTCAATTAACAAAATGATTAAGATATCAGATTCACCAAATTTAAGTTTGAAGAAAATCTTAGTTAAGGAGTGATTATGAAACTGGGGCCTGTCTGATTAAAACTAAAGGTACTTTTGCGTAGTGTGATTATATATCTTAATTACAATTGGTCATAGTGGATTAATATTCATATCTGGTGAGGCCAAAGAAAAAAATGTGTTTCCGCTAATGGTCTTTAAAAAAAATAAGGGTTGGTAGGAAGACAATTTGTAAGAATTTTTTTTACATTGACCATAATTGGGACAATGATGCTAACTTAAACAGCGGCTTTCAAAATGGTGTCATAAAATCTTGGGCATAAAAATCTTTGATCAGTCGGGTTAGCGGAAACACGTTTATTTTTTAGGCCTGGTAGATATTGAAATTAATAATGATAACCATATTTTTACAGATTGAAAATACTTGCTAAAAGTTTGAAAAATGCTTATACAGTCTTAAAACACTTAATAATCATTCGCACACCATCAAATTTTTCTCACTATAAATGCAAATTACTCTGAGCTTCCATTTGACCCATAACCTTCAGGGCTCAAATGATGTCCAAGGGTCAGATTTATTTTCAAGGGCTTAAAAGTTTTTACTTTTATTCAAATTATGTAAATTAACATAACTGTTCCTTCTTGACCTTCAGGGTTCAAATGACGTCCAAGGGTCAGATTTATTTTCAAGGGCTTAAAAGTTTTTACTTTTATTCAAATTATGTAAATTAACATAACTGTTCCTTCTTGACCTTCAGGGTTCAAATGACGTCCAAGGGTCAGATTTATTTTCAAGGGCTTAAAAGCTTTTACTTTTATTCAAATTATGTAAATTAACATAACTGTTTCTTCTTGTGAATCTATCTTACTGGAATTTCCAGAATTGAAATTGTCAAAATTGTCATGCTCAGACCAGTGTTCATTCTAGAAGGTGGCCACTAGTGGTGTGCGGTATTACCGGTATACCGGTTTACCGTGGTACTGACCAGGTACCAGTAATACCTCGGTAAAGTCTTTGAATACCAGTGTTTTAACAATTAGTATTATGTTGATTATTGTTGAAATAACAGTTTGAATTTTGATGTGTTCATTTGAATTTTGTTAAAATCTTTGTTTGACAATAATCTTATGAGATTTAGATTTCAAGTTTTGAATCAACTTGGTTGAAATACAGACAATTCTGTGAATTTTATTGTGTGTTAGCATCCTTGATATTCTCAAAATATCCAATGCCCAAATTTCTTAGCTGTTATTTTAGATAGGAATAGATGTACTGCATGTGTTTCAAATTTTAATGGATGTGTGGTATACCGTAGTATATACAGTAAAACCTCAATTCATTGCCACCATTTGTTCAGTCAAATTTTGGCGTTATAAAGGAGTTTGGTAATAAATTGAGGGAGACTCATAAAGAAAAACAGAAACAAAATGGATTTTGGGACTTCAAAATAGTGTGGCGATAAGTGAGGTGACAAAGTTATCGAGGGGCATTATAACGAGGTTTTACTGTACCGTGGTATTTGTTAAAATTCCTTGGTATACCGCAGTATCCCATCTCTAGTGGCCAAAGGGCCATTAATCCCTTATTTTGCCAAATGACCCCATTATTAAGACCTTAATGGGCCATACTTAACATTACACAAGTACAAAAAATTATTGATGTTATAGTGTTTTAGAGGATTAATTTTCAAAATGTCACCTTCTGGAAAACCCTAGAATGAACCATGTGTTCGGAGACAGATATTATGAGAATGCCGCCAGAATCCTAATTTAAAAATGTCACCTTCTGGAAAATCCTAGAATGAACCATGTGTTCGGAGACAGACAATATGAGAATGCCGCAAGAATCCTAATTTTAATCATTGTCCTAGGGGTCCAATGGAAGCTCAGCATCTAACACATAATTATACAAACTTTTCTGTTGAATAAATATTAATTTTTATTTATTTCCAAATTTAATTTTGATTTTAATTTTAATATTTTCTGTTCATTTTAATTTCAGCCTTGACATGGTATGAATTCAACACCTTGTTATGTTTTATGTTTACATGTCAATTCTGCTAGATTGTATTCTTTGTACTGTGAATCTGGGGAAAATTTTGTGTCTGTTTAAATTTTTTTTCCTAATTTAATTCCTTTATTTTGTAGAGATGTCAACCATGACAGATTTGCCATAATCATTCTGAAATTTAATATTAAATTGCATCAATATGTTCTTAATAAAAAGTAAGCATACTGGCAAAAGTTCAAATCACAATCCCGAAAGGCAAAGTAAAAACTCTGTGAAAAATTTAGTTAAACATGTGAACTCCCACCAGGGAAGTCGGGCCAAGTGCTCCGGGCCATTTAGCACTTTCTGTTTAGCTAGCTATACCCACCATGTATGAAATAAAAATTTAACAGCTAAAATATCCTGTCTTGAAAGACAATATAATTTTCATTTTAAAACTAGCATAAATCTGGTATGGGTTGTTTAAATGGCAAATACAGTTTTATAGTACATGTATTTCAAATGTTATTACTGATGACAACAGTTAAGAGTTGGCATCTCTGATGGATTTTGTGACAACTCTTTAATAAAATTACAAACATAAATTAAAAAAATCATTTCTCTGATGCAAAATTTTTTTCAATTCACAGTATTTATTTGTATATATATATATTTTTTATATAAAAAAAATCCAATTAAAGTTACTCATTGTTTTGGTGTTCTCAACATGTCTTCCATTTTGTACCTGGTATCTCTTTATGACCAGTTTGGCCAGTTTGGTCCTAGAATCTTTTATAAGAACATGCCAGCTTTTTTCTGATTTAGTTACTGAGTGGTCAAAAGCATTGGTTTGCTTTTCATCACCTATTTTCACATCCGGAAAGTCCTTGTGAAAGTTAGTTCACTTGCCGAAAGTCAATGGTTTTCTCTGAACACACCTGTTTCCTGTTTTCCCTGCCATCCCTAAATTGACTGGGTTGATAAAGTAGAAGATTTTCGACAGGGACATAAAACACCATTATTCCACCTCTCTTTTTTGAGCCTTAGTCTGGGACTGACCTTGACTGGCTTTAGAAAAATATTTACAGATTTCAATCAGTAATTCAATATCCAGTTTTCCAGTTTTCTTACAGAAGGTTAGTGGTTTTCTCTGTTTCCTGTGGATAAAAAAATTGACTTTGGATGGGATGGGTTTACAATGCAATAATGCCACTCTTTACCAAAATCGCCTTAATAAAATTATTGTGAATATAAAAAATTTCATGCTATTGCATATTGTCTTGAACGAGGAGAATAGAATGAGTAATTTTGATTGGATTATAATATTTTGGTGATGGTATTCACATTTTAACAATAAATATATTCACTTAGCAGCTTTGGTTCCTTATAGATCACATGATATAATTATTTTTGGACAAAAACCGTGTCCCCCTGGTCTTACTAAAATCATTATTATAAATTATTATACTGAATTTGAACTTCCATAATTTTTTATACTAAATTTGAACTCCCGTCCTCCCAGGCATTTCTTTTCTGGGGCAATTCTTCTCCAAAACTATCAAGCACTATTTTACAAAACTTGGTGCAAAGCATCAACATTGATATAATATGCTGAAATCATTAACCCAAGTTGGTTTGCTCATTTTCCTGAGAGTTATGGCCCTTTGAACATGAGTGCAAATAACTAAAAGAACCTACTAGGGGTCGTGGTGACTAATTGGTTTAACTGGTCTAAAGTGTCTGCTTACGGATCCCAGGACCTCTCACTTAAATTTGAATCCCACTTGAGGCAAATCCTAGAGTTTTTCGTTTGTCATTTTACTTGTCAAAGATGGGAGTTTTTCTCTGGTTACTCTGTTTTACTCTACCATTCCAAAACCAACTGACTTGATATAAGTGATTCTTATATAAATGAAAGCATCTTGGTGGCGCTGCACTGTTGTTACTGGACATTGACACATTTCCTGATTTCATTATGAGAGGCTTAGCGGCACATACTTATCAATCATAGTACCTTAACTGCCTAGGTTACAATCCTAGTGTGAGAAAATTTCTCAGTTAACTTTGTGAAGGTCAGTGTTTTTCTCGGGACACTCCTGACCGCCTCAGTATAAGTGAAAGATATTTCACTTGGACATAATGACACCATTTCTCCACTCATTTTGTCATGAGTTTCTTTGATAACTTTCTTATTAGTTTGTCAGGGTTGATTAAAATCTGTGAAACTATTTTGTCTATGCACAATTTGTTAAAAAGTGCTTAGTTATAAACTTTAAATTAATGCTAAAGCTTAGCAGGTTACACTTTCTGTTTTAATATTCCTGCCATACTAACAGCTTTGTGATTAGTATTTCAAATTTCAAATAGTTACTTTTTTCAGTAAATTTACTGGAATGTAAGACAAATTATGTACAATAAGTCAATATATGTTGAACATTTTAAAACAAAAAGAAATCAGATTTCATCTCTTCTGTAGTCTAAGGTAGATAATTTGTTTCTTCAACAGTCTAAGGGAGATAAGTCTAGCCTTTTTTAGTATAAGGGAGATAAGTTGTGGTTGTTTTTACACAATTTAAGATAATAGAAAAATGGGAAGGCAAAAATTGTCAATTTGATACATTTTTTCATGTTTAAAAAATGACATGTCTTTCTGTAAGCTTGAAATATTTTTGCAAAGGAAGACAATTCATCTCTGAAATCTCTCTCAAGATTCAGGGGGATTACTCATTCAACCTAAACTTCACATTTCCAGTTTTCATGGGTTTTTTAAGGGGAGTTAATTTGTTTTAATGTTTTGGGCACCAATCAACTATTTGAGGTAATTATTTGAATACTGTCACCATAGGCATTTTTAAGATAGCTTGCTCTTGCCACACCACTTGCCGTTGCCTAGAAATACCAGAGTGGACTGGCTGTTGCCTAGAAATACCAGAGTGGACTGGGGTGTAATTGCCTGTCCTGTATATGATGCAAATAAAGTATACAATTCTTAAATATTATATTTTGCAATTGAATTGTTTCTTTTTACCCAGATTTAGAGCCAATTTGGTAATTATACACTGGTCCGTTTCTGTATTGCTAGGGACTGGTTTGAGCATAGTGGCGAGCAAAAAGTATCATGAATAGGCCTGATTTTGAATATTAACTAGTTATGTATACTGTATCTAAGGGAAACAATTATTTGAATACTGTCACCATATCAGAATTTAAACATGTAACATGTTATATATGGTATTTGTGAATACATCTGTTAAATGTTTTGTGTAAAGAAATAAATATTTTGCATGCTATGTCATATCCCCTGTAACCTGTAATGTTCTGTTACTAATATTGTGATATAACAAATAGGAATGCCACCCAAAATTAGTTATAATAAAAAACACGAAAACATACCAGTTCATGACCAAGTGACAATTCTAAAGCTAAGTAAAAACTATAGAAACTGGCAAATTAAGTTGAACATGTGTATGAACTTCTACCAGGGAAGTGAGGCTTAGTTCTCTGGAAAGGTAAGCATCTCCTGTTTAGATAGCTACACCTGCCACATGTGAAATCTTGAGATGTTTTATGACTTGGCTTTAACAAGTATCAATTAAACTTGGATAAATAAAATTGAAACAAAAGAGAAATTTTAATGTGATGAAAAACAGTCTTAGGAATTGTTTGTTTTTGAGAAAGCAAGTGCTTCTTTCAACGATGTTGAATTTACATTTGCTATATGACTTCATAGTGTCTATAGCTTGTCTTTAACTTTGTAAAACAAAGAAATCTTTCATGGGTGAGACAGGAGGAATGAAAGGGGGGGAAGGAAAATTATGAAGTGGCCAGCTCAAGCATCACTATATACACATATATAATATAAATACACACTTAGATTAGATATAATATTAGCAATGGCTAGTCTCACTCAAATTTAAATGCAGTACACAATTATAGAATTATTTGATGAAATGTGTGCATTGAAGAGTTATTTCCCTTGATGGGACTCTTGTGCAGGAGGAGGTAAACATGCGATGATGGGTACAAAGACTTCAACAACTGCTCTTTACACATGTAAGGACAGTGGTATTAGATAGTATAGGTCAGGGTTAAGATGCAAAATGGGTGAAAATGTACAAGAGCAGATTTGAAAAAATGAATGAAAAATGATTCAGCGGGAAATATTAAAGAAAAAGATAGGATATGAGCTAACCTATCAAGCAGCTGTATGGCATTGTATAACTATAAGGGCAGTCATTATGTGCATGTTGTATTGTTATGTTGTTACAGATTTGATAACAAAGAGATTGAAATGTGGAGTACTAAATGACAAATTGAGAATCCAGATTGTACTTAAATCTAAATCAATGTATTTATGTTGTAATTTTTGACAATTTTGACATTGTAATCGAAGTTTACTTATGTGTACCAAGTTATACACCTGAAGTGCTGTGCCTGATATTTTCAATTTAAACTTTAGTTACATGGATGGAAACTTAAAATAAACCAGGTCCTGTGTCACAGTAGGCTTGGCACGATAAAGAACTCTTGTTTAATGCCATCAGTGCAATGTACAGGGAAACTTTCTGCACCTTTACCTATAGTTGGTGATATCTTGATATATGGGTGAAATTTCTTGACTGGAAGATAAACATCATTACTCAACTCTTACCACTCCATTCATGGAAGAGAAAGTTTTGTCAATTCACTAGCAGAAAGTTGTTGGTTTTTCCCAGACATTCTGGTTTTCCCCCACCATCCTTTAACAGCGGCCAGGATAAAAGTGATTGTAAAAAAATAAAGCTGGATAGCACATAGTACACCAGGTAATTCTCAAACTTCCTTGTACAGTGGAGTTCGGCTATAACGAAGTCCAGGGGTACGCGTTATCAAATTCGTTATAGGCATATTTCGTTACAAGCCTTTTACAGGTAAGAGTCCTCTTGTAGAAGCGAGTTATCTCCCTTCAGCGATGTGTATATTGCATAACCCGGAAGTACAGGACGTTAAAAGAAAATAAAGCTAACGGATCGTCAAATGCTTAATTCTTAAATTTAAATAGAATTTCACTTGTGAAATTAAAAAAAAAAACATTGGATCTCTCTCTCTCTCTGTCTCTCTCTCTCTCTCTATCCCATCACCCCTGAACTGAATACCTGGATACAAGTGAAAGAAACTTGACTGGGTGCAAGACACCACTCCTTGATGTTGGATATCGCATGACATACTGGTGATTTCTCAGATTTATTGTATGTTATGTGTGTTTATACTACTGTTATATATTGTTAATTGTATGACAATTTGTACTTATGTGTCATGTTGACTATGTATTTATTGTATGTAATTTGTTTATATGGGTTATTTATGGCGTTGTTTTATTCTCCTAAGAAAAATTTACATTGTGATATGAATCATTGTGTTCAATTTAAACAGACTATATAGTGCCATTGACCCCAAAATAATTTTTTTTTCTCAACAATACTTGTCTGTGAGTCAACCCTGGCACATGTTTTTAGTCTTAATAGTTTAAAAAAAAAAAAAAATCTGCTGCTCACAACAATACTTGTCTGTGGGTCAACCCTGGCCTGGGTTTTAGTTTTAGTTGAATTTTGAATGAATAAATTTTAGTCTTTTGACTTATTACTTATTTTTTCAAATATAATGCATCAAATTATGTTATAAAAACATGGCCCCTATTTTTTTTCAAAACTTGTGCCAGGATGACCCTCATCAACTACACTCTAGATGGAACATTGATAATATACAATTATTGATATTAATGTATATTATTTACATGCCTTATAGAGGTACTTAATTTGAAAACTTTAATTAAAAAATTAAATTAAAGAGCTGCTGGAGGTGCAAAAAGCAAATTACCCTAAAAGGAATAAAAAGAGAACCAAATATTTCCGTAAAATTTCGATGGGAATTATCCCCAATTAATAGATAAAATTTTTAACTAAATACCTATTTTTGTTTGCAACATGAAGTTCCACATCTCGAGTGGATATATACAGAATAAATAAATTACCCAATTAGCATTAGAAAAGAGGACTAACTATATCCTCTTTTTAATTATGGCGGGGAATCTGAAAATCTGAATTTAATAGATTCAATTTCCTCTAAGTATGGTGGATGATCAGAGAAAGTTGTAGTAAATAGATTTTATTTTTTAACTTAAAACTTATTTTTGTTTTTGTTTATATTTCAGACACGGCTGTAACAGATATTTGTGATATGGATAGTCATCGTGTTCGGTCATCGTGTCCGGCCGTCGTGTTTAGTCGGTCGCTGGCTGTTACATTGTAATCTTCTCAGTATTGTATGATAAATAGTGTCAGCTCCTCTTTAGCTCTATCAGCCTCATTCATGAAGACTATAAATGGCATTTAGGGGCAGCAGGTTTTTGATCATACCATATACACTCATTAGATAGAAAGGCCAAAGAAATCAAATTGTGTGTGTATCTGCAAACCTTACCTTTCTCTCTCCCCAATTCCTTCCAATTTTGCATTGTATCTGCAAAGCAACTTTTCTCTCTCCCCAAACCCCACCTATTTCCTATGTCATCTGTAAACCTTGTCCTTACCCTCCCAAACCCCATTATTCTCTCGTTTTTCATTTTCTTTCTTTCCGGTCTTTATTTCCAAATTCAGTTTTGGTAATGGCAGTAACACACAATTTATTTGTTTTGACCTTTAGTATCAGACCACATATAAATAATTTGTGATAATGAATGTTAATTTATTCATTTTTCATAAATGAACTCAGTTTCCATAGTTACTAGGTTCCATATTTTCAAAAGGATCATTTAGTGACAAACAGGAATCTGGGATTTCTGGGTAAGAAAACAACATGATTAGAAACTGTATCTTACTTCATCACCAAACCAAACAATTAATCATTATATCCCCCATAAATGAAATTAATTAACTCATCCCGGTACATATGCATTGACTACTATCTCTTGCATTTTTTCTTGAGTTAATATCGCAACAATTATACAAAATTATAAAATGTAAGATTTGACAAAAGGCTGTTTTGATTAATTTCAAACATTTCATGTTTGATTTTAAAATCCAATTTCTTAGAACAAAGAACCATTCATTTGCCAGAATATGTTCTTAGTTGAGCTGTGTATACCTTAATTTACTTGATATTACCCCACCCCTCTCTCTCGTACGAATAAGTCATGGGATAGAGATTTTTGTTATAAGTAGTTGTCAGAAATTTTTCACATTCATATACTCGGTCTGTATTAGTTTTCCATGCCAAATTATGATTCAGAGATTTTCATGAAAAATTACGTTGAATCACAAAATTAATTTTTGTGGCCTGGTATATTTATAACTTATTCATTGGTTCATGGAATACTTTAGACAAGTCAGATACTGTACAATTATATGTATGAAGATTATTTATTGGGTAAAAAGTTAGAAATAATTTTTTCATTATAGTTTAGATTATTAATTAATTAAGGTAACTGTTAGAAATCCTATTGGATGATCAGAGAGTTATCATCAATTTTGATTGGATAATTGTCAAGTACTTTCAGTTTGATTGACAGATGATGTGTATTCTGATTGGATGAAGATGTTTTGTGATTGGATTAAAAGATTTTCATTGGATAATTAGATTTTAAAGTTGATATTTTATTTACCGGTAAAACAATTGTGATACTCAACAAAAAATGTGAAAATTACTGGCATAAAGAGAATATTGGTTTAAAATAAAGATTATTCATTAGTTTACAAATAAAAAATTGTTTAAAATAAAGATCATTGGATTACAAACAATATTTGTTTGAAATAAGGATTGATGGTTTATGGAGAATATTTTTTTTTTCAAAATAAAAATCATGGGTTTACAAAAAATATGTTTGTTGAAATTAAAGATCACAGGTTTATCATTAGAATTACCTGATTCTATTGTAGTTTCTTCAAATAATTATGGATCACCTTTCTTGTTGTTAATCATGTTTAGTGGAGGAACAGTCACACAATTTAGTCCAGTAGTTCTTAAGTTAGAGTTTACCTTGACAAATTTAACTTCATCTGTGGAAGCTTCTATATAAAGTTAATATTGAGGGGGGGGGGGGGGGGGGGGGTACATCCAGATTTCTAGTTTGCATGTGTAATGGAACGTGCCAAAACTTTATATACAAACGACTGTGTGTGTGTGTGTGAGAGAGAGAGAGAGAAAGAGAGAGATTTTCTACTCCAGTGAGTTGGGAAGCAGAATTCAGAAAAGCGGTTTTGAATGTATTGTTTGTAATAAAGGGCATGTTTAAAAGTCTGATTTAACAGGACACCTGCTTAGGAACAACAAAAGGAAGGACTTTTTTAGCCAGTTAAATAATTTTATTCACTCAGTCACTTTTAAATTTGACCAATAATTTTATTCACTCAGTCACTTTTAAATTTGACCCACTCAATTGCAGTAGACCATCTGTCGGTTCTACCAAGGGCTTCATTAGGCATTTTGTATTTGAGAATTAATTGCCAATCAAATGAAATTCCAACAAAACAGTTCTCAAGTACCGGTATGTGTGAGAAAGTTTGTCAGTTTGCTTGGTTAAGGTCAGTGGTATTCTCTGGGCACTCTGGTTTTCTCTACCATCACTGAACTGACTGTCTCAATATAAGTGTAGGAGTCTTGACTTGAGGCCTAAAACACCATTACTCCACTATACCCTTCTAACCTGGTATTGGAATTTGTCTTGTGCCATCTGTCAATTTTTGGAAACTTTTTCATTAAGATACGTGTATATAGATTAGGTGAATATGAAAATTAACATGATCATGGAAAAAAATCTTGTTAAATCATGAGAACCCTAACTTTCCTCTGGACTGTAAATTGTTGAGAGAAAGAGCATCAAGACACAGCTTCATTACGATTCTAGCCCGTCTTGATTGTCCTTTTTTAGCCATCATCTACCTCACCTGTGTGGCTTAATGGGGGTTTTGAAATTTTTCATTTAGTAAGGGATGGGGGAGGGTGGAAGTGATTATGTTTTGGACTGGGAGAGAGGCTGGTTTAGGCCTCTTATCAAGTAGACCACCACTTGGTCCTAAGACAGTAAAAGATAGTTGGATTCAGAAATGGATATGTTTTGGATTGGGAAGAAGGCCAATTTAGGCCTGTTATCAAGAAGATCACCAGCACTTGGTCCTAAGACATTAAAAGAGGAGTAGGGATCGAGAATAATTATGTTTTAGATTTGGGCCGATACTAAATTAGGTCCCATATCAAGTAGATCACCAGCACTCGGTCTCCAAGACAATTAACAGCTCTCAAGAAAGATGGGTCTCAAAGTTTTAGACAAGATTTCTTTTTCATTATCTTAAAAGTTGGAAGGTTCATTTTTGTTTTTAGAGTAGAAACCATCATTATTAAGAACACCAAGCCTATTTGACATTTTCATAATTTTGCAGATTTTCTGTAAGATCTTGTTTTATTGTCAGGCACCATGATAATTGTTCATGTTTATAATTTATTTAAAATAATTTCTTTTTTCATTTATTGAAATACATGCCAAAAGATTTGCCAGTTTCGTTTTTGTGGAAATTTTTCATCAGTGCAAAAATCCAGATAAAAGATTTTGCCACTAGGTCTAAAAACTAACACAAGTCTTTTGTCACAAGGTACAAGAAGAAAAAAATCTTAAGTTGTGGCAATTTGCATCGTTGGTTTTGATTTTGTTAACTTGAGACATAACCTGGAGTATGCCATCATTTGATTTGTTAAATAAATAAATAAATAAACAACGAAGAAAATGAATAGATAAATAATTAAAATAACAAAGAAAACCCTTTATTAGCTCACCTGGCCTAAAGGCCATGTGAGCTTTTGCCATCACTCGGCGTCCGTCGTCCGTCAGTCCGTCAGTCCGTCAGTCTGTCAGTCAGTCAGTCAGTCAGTCAGTCAGTCTGTCCGTCTGTAAACTTTTCATATTTTAACTATCTCCTCTGAAACCCCTGAACCAATTTTAACCAAACTTTACAGGAATGATGTATAGAAGGTCCTTTACTAAGATTGCCGAAATTATTTTGATCCGCCAAAAAACATGGCTGCCAGCGCAGAAAATAGTTTAACATGGGACCCTATGGGAAAAATGCATTTTTGACTATTTCCTCAGAAGTAACTAGAGCAAATTTAACCAAACTTTACAGGAATGGTGTAAGGAAGGTCCTTTACTTAGATTGCCAAAATTTTTCTGATCCGTCAAGAAACATGGCCGCCAGCACAGAAGATAGTTTAACATAAGACCCTATGGGAAAAGCATATATTTGCTATCTTCTTTGTAACCACTGAGCCAATTTTAACCAAACTTTACACGAATAATGTATGTAAGGTCATTTACTAAGATTGCCCAAATTTTTCTGATCCGCCAAAAAAAATGGCCGCCAGGGCCAAACAAAGTTTAACATTGGGCCCTATGGGAAAACGTACATTTTGGCTATCTCCTCTGAAACGACTAAAGCCAATTCAATTAAACTTTACAAGAACGATGTATGGAAGGTCTTTTGCAAAGGTTGCCGAAATTTTTCTGATCCGCCTAAAAACATGGCTGCCAGCAGGGAACATAGTTTAACATTGGACCCTATGGGAAAAAAACATTTTGGCTATCTCCTCTGAAACTACTGAAGCAAACTTAACCAAACTTTACAGGAATGATGTATAGAAGGTTCTTTACCTAGATTGCCGAAATTTTTTTGGTCAGCCAAAAAACATGGCTGCCAGCGCAGAAGATAGTTTAACATGGGACCCTATGGGAAAAATGCATTTTTGACTATTTCCTCAGAAGTAACTAGAGCAAATTTAACCAAACTTTACAGGAATGGTGTAAGGAAGGTCCTTTACTTAGATTGCCAAAATTTTTCTGATCCGTCAAGAAACATGGCCGCCAGCACAGAAGATAGTTTAACATAAGACCCTATGGGAAAAGCATATATTTGCTATCTTCTTTGTAACCACTGAGCCAATTTTAACCAAACTTTACACGAATAATGTATGTAAGGTCATTTACTAAGATTGCCCAAATTTTTCTGATCCGCCCAAAAAAATGGCCGCCAGGGCCAAACAAAGTTTAACATTGGGCCCTATGGGAAAACGTACATTTTGGCTATCTCCTCTGAAACGACTAAAGCCAATTCAATTAAACTTTACAGGAATGATGTATGAAATGTCTTTTGCAAAGATTGCCGAAATTTTTCTGATCCGCCTTAAAACATGGCTGCCAGCAGGGAACATAGTTTAACATTGGACCCTATGGGAAAAACACATTTTGACTATGTCCTCAGAAATGACTGAAGCAAATTGAACCAAACTTTACAGGAATAAAGTATAGAAGGTCCTTTACATAGATTGCTGAAATTTTTCTGATCCGCCTAGAAACATGGCTGCCAGCAGGGAACATAGTTTAACATTGGACCCTATGGGAAAAACACATTTTGACTATGTCCTCAGAAATGACTGAAGCAAATTGAACCAAACTTTACAGGAATAAAGTATAGAAGGTCCTTTACATAGATTGCCAAAATTTTTCTGATCTGCCAGAAAACATGGCTGCCAGCGGAGAACATTGTTTTACATTGGACCCTATGGGAAAAGCATATATACAAATTTGCTTTAAAAGCAGGTGAGCGATACAGGCTCAGCCACACTGAGCCTCTGGTCAACTTTTATTTTGATTTTATTTTGATTTTTTCGAATTTTTTCATTCATTTGCCAGTCTTAAATTTTAATGGAAATTTTATTCAAAAAAGCACACAACAGTATTTAGTCTGAAGTTAGGCTTACTATCCCCTCTTTAAGTGCCCCAATAAAAAAAAATATGAAAACTACTAATCCATATTGATGAAGCCACTATGAAATTAACATAAAAAACACCAATTACAAACTGAAATTAGTCAAACCTGTCTATAAAGGTCACCCATGGGAACCAGTTTAAGTGGCCTTTATATACAGGTTCAAATAATATGAATAAAGAACAACTGGAATACAATTCTACTGGCCTTTATAACCAGGTGGTCCTTATATAGAGGTGGTCTTTAAGGCAGGTTAGACTGTACATACCCGTAAATAATAAATTGTACTTTCCACAGGACCTTTTATATCCATTCCATTTTGGTATCTCCCTTTAGGCAGATTTCAAATATATTTGACAAACATAATAGGTAAAAAAATTAAAACAAGGAACTTATCAAGATGAAAGAAAGATTTGAGATTTTTACAAATTTCTTCTTACTGCAAGCACATAATATTTTGATTGGCCTACCATTGTTATATTCAGTTTCACATCTGTCTCCATGAACAGGAGTCTTTATGGCCAAAAGCACGCGCTTAACAATCACGTTTTTGGTCCAAGCACTACCGGTGGGGAATGATATTCCTAATCTGCCATCTAGAGCTGTTGAGTTGGCACTGGTATAGTGAATGATTTAGAATATTTGATTACTTGGGACTTTTCCTTAAACAAGGGGTGTTAGTATTATTTATTCTGCAGATGTATGTAAGAGTTACCTCCCTTTCAGCCACTTTTGGACTTCTCCTGAAACTAGAGGCGTTAGTTATTGATAAGTATTATTTATTCTGCAGATGTAGGTGAGAATTACCTCCCTTTTTGTCGAAGGTCTTAAGAACAATGATCTGTATGTATAGATTAACATTTTTGATAGTATTATATATATACATGTGTATATATTAATTTATTTCCGCTGTATAAAAAATATATCGGTCATGTCAAAGAATGAGAAGTAGGTCAATGTTGATGTCCAAATATTCTGTCATTTCATACTTTGAAACATGATAACATGATACTGCTTCCAACTTTTGTTTCATTTATACCCCTAGTTTGGTCCCCAATTTCTGTTCATGCGGTATCATTACCGTCATTTCATACTTTGACGTTGCTGTGATACTGCTTCCAACTTTTGTTTCATTTGTACCCCCAGTTGAGTCGTCAATTTTTGTTCACCCGGTATCATTACCGTCATTTCATACTTTGACATTGCTGTGATACTGCTTCCAACTACCCCCAGTTAAGTCGTCAATTTCTGTTAATATGGTTTTCCATATTTCTGTAAACCCTGTTAGTTATATATTTTCGTAATCATCAATTTTATGTTAATGTCCATGTAAATTTCATTTTGTAACCCAGTTTAGTCGTCAATTTCTGTTACCATGGTATCGGTCGTCAATATTTCTGTAAACTCTGCTAGTTTCATATTTTTTGTAATCATCAATTTCATGTTAATGTCCATGTAAATTTCATTTTGTAACCCAGTTTAGTTGTCAATTTCTGTTACCATGGTATCGGTCGTCAATATTTCTGTAAACTCCGCTAGTTTCATATTTTTGTAGTCATCAATTTCATGTTAATGTCCATGTAAATTCATTCTGTTCCAGGTTAGTCGTCAATTTCTGTCTATTTAAATTTTATTTTGTGAAATTAATTAATTTATGATTACAATGTTAGTTTCCGTATATGTGTTACCGTAACAATGTTAGTACTTGGTTTGTTAGTACATGTATCCGCGTTAATTGTCAAAATTACTGTCAAAATGTTATTGTCTGTGTTAGTTACATTTTGTTTACGATGTTAGTCGTCAGTTTTTCCAAATTTTTGTCCGTTTTGCAAAGATTTTGTTAAGTAAAATGTAAGTCTGTTTCGTTTAAGTATCATGTGCCAATGTCTTGTAAACATGTTTAACAAACAAATGTGAATTGTGTTTAAAGTCAATTGACAAGTTAACAAATAAAATTCAGAAATTCAAAACTGAAACACATCTCTTCTTGTTCACATGTATTTCAAAATTTGTTCAAATGATGTGCAGGTGAAATGAGACAATGTGTCGAGTCTGTCTGCAAGAGTTTTTCAAGTTTTTTACAGAAATTTGAAAATTTTTAATTGAAACCTGTGCGTGTATAAGAAATTTTTCCATTTCAAATGTCATACTTGTTAGAGTGCAAGTTGTTAAGGGTAAGAATTAAAATTTATGTAGTCCAGATTTTTGTACTCATTATTAAATGTGTTCCCAAAGTTTGTTTATAAAGTTACTATTTTTTTTCTGTAAGAGAAATTGTGATATCGACATGTTTACCAAGGTTTGACATTTTTAACATTGACCCAGTCTTAATGTCAAGTATTCTGCCCCAGTAGGTTTTAGGGGACTTGGTTTGAGAAAACTGGTCTATAAAGGTCACCCAAAGGATCACTATTTTGTTGCCCTAAGTCGATGGGTTATCAAGTTATACCGATTGCTATTTTGTTGCCCTAAAATTGATTCCTAGAATGGGCTTTTGGGGTATCATGTTATACAGATCACTATTTTGTTGCCCTGAATTGATGTCAATGATGGAGTATCATGTTATACCGATCACTATTTTGTTGCCCTAAATTTATAGATTTTCATTTGCCATTTTTTCACAATTTTGTTGCCATTTATTGATAGCTTACTTGTAAACCAGTATTTTATCAACTATCTGACACGTTTTTCTACCTCTTGTGAAGTCATTAATTTTGTGGTGTTCCGAATTTTTTTTTTTTCAAAGACACTGCCTTCCACTCCACTAATTAAAATGTCAACAGGTAATTGCCATTGTGTGGCATCTGTATTTGCCACCAATACGATTATCTCATATATTGAGCAGGGGTCATAGTGGCAGAGTGACCTAGAATATAGGCAAACAACATTGACCTGTCTGCTTGACCTTTTATTAGGAATATTCATATAGGCAGATTCACCCAATAAATGGGCAGTGTTAGTGTTTGCAGTTAATACAGTCAAACCTGTCTATAAAGGCCACCAAAGGGAACATGTAACAGTGACCTTTATATACAGGTTCAAATAATATGAATAAAGAGCAATTGGGATACAATTCTACTGGCCTTTATAAGTAGGTGGTCCTTATATAGAGGTGGCCTATAAAGCAGGTTTGACTTTACATGTAATGCGGAGTGCTTGGTGAAAGAATAGTCAATAACAACTTTAAAGTCTTGGGTCAGACCTGGTCAGGGTTCAAACCTGTGACCTACCACTTCAGAAGCGATCACTCTTCCAACTGAGCTACTGCAGTGGTAATGTTTTCATTTGAAATAATAAAGGTGTTTCCTATTATGTAATTGCTTTCCCACTACATAAATGTTTTTGTCCACAGTAAATATAAATTAAAGGTCAAGCGAACAGGTCAATGTTGTTTTTCTATACTTGTTGATGGATCACACCCCATCGTGATGCCGAGGTTCCAATGACACACAAGCAGTTTCTAGTGCGAGAAAGATCGAGTTGGTTTGATGAAGTTTAGTTGTTTTCTCTTTGCACTCTGGTGTCTTTCATTGACCCTTATTGGCTGAATACTATAAATGTGGTTATTTTCACGCGGTGGAAATTTTTGCTATTTTCGCTTATTGTAAAAAATCACGAAATTAACATAAAACCTTGTTATCACCACAAAAGGGGTAAAATCACGAAAATAACCCCTTTGCGAAATACCAACAACACAATTTTGTGAGATGAACAAATAATGTTTACAATAAAGTAGTCTTTACACAGGGTTTAAAATCATTCTAATCAACCATGGGTTGAGTGGAGAAGTGTAAAGTATTAAATCCCTGTAAAGATTCTTTCACTTATATCTGGGTGATCAAAGTTAAGGGATGGTGGAGAAAACCAGAGTGTCTAGAGAGAACCACTGCAATTCAGCAAGCAGGTTTACAACTGTTTTCACACTAGAATTTGTCTGGAGTAGGAGTCAAACCTATTTAGTAAGAAAAGCTGTGATTCATTAGCACACACTTTAAATTTCTCTGCCACACTGTCCCTCAAACTTACAAAATACGCAAAAATTATACATGCAGATGATTGGTAAACATAATTGATACATGCCGATGATTGGTGGATATATATTTATTGATTCAAACTGATGATTGGCTGACATAAATGATACATGCCGATGATTGGTTGACATGATACATGCCGATGCTTGGTTGACATGATAGATGTTGATGATTGGTGGATATAAATGAATTGATGCATGCTTATGATTGGCGAACATAAAAAGTACTGCCAATGATGGATGACGATGCAGGTTCCTGATTGGTGGACATAAAATACTGATGATTAGAAGGTCAATTTCTTAATTTAATTGTTTAAAAGTGTCTAAACATGCCAAGAGAATAAATTGGAAGATAAAATTTGTCTTTTTTATGAAGCATTGTTTTTTTTAAGTCCTTGGAATTAGGAGTCCACGAATTTAAATGTATTAACAATATTGTTTATGTGTAATGTTTTATCTGTATTTATACTGTCACTGTTGTCGTTAACTTTTGTTTTTCGGCTTGTAATATTACGGCAACACAGAGGTGACACGAAAACTTTTTATAAAGCATGCTCATGTTGAAAACTATTGTGTGTTCACGCGAAAGTTATCATGTCCTTGCACAAAACTGATAACGTTTGCTTGAGCTCGGGATAGTTTTTGTACAAGTATGTGACACCTTTTGTGTGAGCATATGTTAATGTGTAATATAAAAAATTTTTTTTTGGTTCGTGTCACCTCTGTGCCACCGTGTAACATGCATCATGTACTATGTGTGATATTGACGTGTATATTTTGTACACATAAATTGTACATTTTCGTATAAACTGTATTTTATCAGTTATATTTTCTGTATCCTGTTAATATTCTGCATTATTCATGGATAACATATCATTAAAACTGATGTAAAAATAACTCAATTGTTTGTTTGTCTGTACCCCCCACCTTTTCAAGAAAGATTGATCAGTGATTTGATTGGTTGAGGTTTTACATCCCAATCAAGAATATTTTACTTATATCTAGATGTCACCAGCAGTAGTTGAAGTGAAATTTTTACCTTTGCAGTGTGCCTAGGGCAATGTGCAGGGAGATTTATCAGCTTTAAAGTTCTCTTCCTCAGGACCCATGACCTCCGAGTCGGCTCCGACATAGAGCAAGCATTCCACCAACTGTGCTACCGCAGTGTTCTTTCGAAGAAAGAGGGAGATATTAACTTCAAAATTTAAGTATCATTAAAACTGATGTAAAAAACAACTGAACTGATTTGTTTGTCTGTATTTTCTCTCTATCTTTGATGAACCATAGTGTACCACCCCCACCCCCTTCTCGCCTTTTGAAGAAAGAGTGAAAGATCAGTGGATTGATTGAATGGGGTTTTACATCTCAGTCAAGAATATTTTACTTATATAAAGGTATCAACTATGGATGAAGTGACAGAAATTTTTACCTTTAACAAGTCTTGGTCAGGGCAATGTTTAGGGGAATTTTTAATGTCTCTCTCTAAATTCTGAGTACTTGGCAAAAGAACAACCACAAACTGGTCTTGGTCAGCAAGCACTCTGCCTACTGCGCTACCCAAGACTTCTTTGAAAGAAGGAGGAGGGATATTAAATTCAAATTTCTTTCTGCCCTGACACTGCACTATTTTGAGAAACTTTGTGCAATGCATCAACATTGATAGGAGATGCAAATATCATTAACCTGTGTTGATTTTTTCATTTTCCTGGGAGTTATGGCCCTTTGAACACAAGTACAAATCACAAAAAGAACCTACTGACGGGGGATCATAATTCACTGAATTTACTTGTCTATAATCTTTTCATTCTCAATTTTGATTTCACAGGTGGCAGGTGTAGTAGCTAGGTAAACAGGAAATGATTATCCTTCCCTGGCATCTGGTCTTACCTCCCTTGTTAAAGTTCACATCTTTAAACTTAATGCACCAGTTTTCAAGGTTTTGTGATTTTGGCTTTGACCAACTTTGATTACATTGGTAAACGCATTAGATACATGTACTGATACAGGATAGCTTCACCTAGGGTCTAAATTTAGGCAGTCAGTGATTTCCCTAAAATTTGTAACAGGAGGTAGATTGACAAATCCAACAGGCCAGGGATCAGGGGGGTGTCTTGGCCGAAAACCATTTTTATGTCTTCTGGAGGCAATTTTATAAATTTTAACCAACCAATTTGGAGTTTTAGGTGGTCAAATCTGTCTGTTGCCGGCTCTTAAGGAAAACACTGGGCAGTTGGCTTGCTTAAGGTCGGTGGTTTTCTCCGGATATTCCGGTTTCATCAACCATCCCTATAGACAATAATCTTTATTTTTCTTCGAATATAATTTACATAAAACATAAGCTCAGTAAAGCTTGTATTCGACAAACATATATTATAACTAGAAAAACTGTGAGCCACAAGCTCACAAAAAATACCCCCCGCTACCCCCACATAAAAAAATCCATCAGATCAAATTTTTAAATAGAAGGTGCACATCTACATTATATCACAAAGATTGTGTGAAAGTTTCATGAAAATCCATTAAAGGCTTTAGGAGGAGTTGCGGATAAGAGATAGGTACCCTAAGGTGTAACGGAAGGACGGACGGACACCCCTATCATTATATACCCCCCACTTTTTAAGCGGGGGTATAACAAAAGATACACATGCACTATCACAAGTAACATATAAAATACATGTCTATACAACAGAAGTTATAAAACACTTAAAAAAACCCAACTGATCCAACAATAGAAGTGAAAAGATTTCAAGTTACCTGAATGTAAAACCCTGATGAGTGTGATCAAGACTTGAAAATAAAAAGCGAATCCTTGCAAATTGGAAACTATTTTGATAACAAAAATGTCTAACATGACAAGGTCCATTAAATGCTTCAAATTCACTATATATATAAGACACCTTAAGTAAGCCTTAGGTTTTTATAGGCTTATTTTAATTTCTGTGGTGTAAGCAAGCCTCACATTTTGCCGAAACCCTCATGCCTCACTTCAAATCCCATTCATCAGTGTATCCTAATGTAAGAAAAATTGTCAGTGTGTTTGCCGAAAGTCAGTGTTTTTGGGTACTCTCCTTTCCTCTACCATAGAAGAACTGGCTGCCTCGATATAAGTTGAGTTGAGTAATGGTGTTTAACGTCCCAGTCAAGAATATTTCACTTATATGGAGATATCGCCAGCTTTAGGCAAAAGTGCAGAAATTTTGCCAGTGCGTTGCGCTGATGGCATTATACAGCAGGGTTCTTTAATGTGTCAAGCCCACCATGATACAGAACCTCGTTTATTTTAAGTTCCCATCCGAAAGAACCGTGACTTTCATTTCATAATGCAGAGTGCTTGGCGAAAGAAAAGTCACTACCCACTTTCAAATCTTGGGTCAGACCCGGCCAGGGTTCGAAGCCACAACCTCCCACTTCCTGAGCGAGCACTCTACCAACTGAGCCACTGCAGTGGTTTCAAGACAGAGACATAAATACTAAATATAGGCTACAGTAACCTAGCTGTGACCGCTGAATATTAAAATGAATGTTTTTTAACGATTATGTTTTCAGGCTATGATAATGATGATGATGACTTGACATGAGTAGTAATGATGAAGATGATGATTCAATGACGATGATGGCGATGATAAGTTGCTACTGCTGCTGCTGCTGCTGCTGATGATGATGATGATGATGATGATGATGATGATGATGATGATGATGATGATGATGATGATGATGATGTCACCATGCTGATGATTATGTCACCATGCTGACGATGAATTGCCATTGGGACTTGAGGATTGAAAATCATTATCATGACGTTTCCTACGTTCAGCACTCTCAGTGCTTTGATTTTATCCAAGAAGTCACGTGATGATAAAAATCACATGATGTTTTCAATCCGGGCATCAATAACCCGGAAACGACGTATTTGCAGGAGAAAATGTACACAATCTCGAAATTTATTTGTTTATTCGGTAAATATTTTTCTATACATTATTTAATGCCATAGTTTATTTCCGTATTGGTTGTTTTAAAGGCAAATATCCCCAAGTTTAACTGTCAATCGATATTATGGAAGAAATTGAGTGTCAAAATTATGACCTAAAGACCAGCTTACCTTTCCTCATTCATTCACCTTTATAGCCTTATGCTTGTACAGTTGTATGGGTACATTTTAATCTTTTGCACTGTGGTGGTAATATCGGCCAGATGACGGCTACTGCGATGTGACCATGACAGGTTCAAATTATATGAAGAAAGAACAATTGGGATACAATTTTACTGGCCTTTATAGGCAGGTGGCCCTTATATAGAGGTGGTCTTTAAGGCAGGTTGGACTGTACCAGGGATGTATAAAATTTGCTGAATGCCCTGGTTAAAAACAGTTTTCTATACTGTATATGGACACGAAGGAAGCACAGCTGCATCACATGATCAGTTTCATTTCAATCAGCTGCAACACTGACTGACTTTAATGGGCGGACATGCTTGAATGGTACTGTCATTTCCTTTTGAAGTCAAGAGCCCTACTCGGAACTTGGAAATTTCCTTAGATGATTTTTATCTCCAGCTCACACTGAAGCTGCAAAAACTTCATTACAAAATCGAGGTCACGTGTCTCGGTGCACGCTAAAGATACCTCTGTAGTAATAATAAAAGAATAGGTCACCTTTGTCGGCTACAGAGAATGGTTACAATTAGAAGCATTTAAAACAGACTGAGCAACATAAATCATAAACTAAAAATATTCCTTTTCCTAAGTACCATTCCAGAATGGAAAATGTTACCAGAGGAGGTTGCCAAGTCTTTTAACACCATGATCTACTGTTCCAGTGCTCTATTCTACGTTCTTCTGTGTATGATATAAGTAACTCTTTAATGGGGTTTGCAGCTGTACCACGTGATACCTTCTAACGTGTCTGCGAAACGCTTGTTTCCAATGGACATGGAATCGCACATTACGACGTTTTCCTGTAAAAACGACGTTATTTCGGGAAATTGTGACCTTGACGTTTTCCAAAATGTTCCGCACAAATGTTAAGAGGTATTGACCACGTGGTACAGCGGCGAACCCCATTTCACCAGAATGAATAGATTCCAGATAGTGATGTCATGTAGGGCTGGCTATCGCTGGTGAAATTTAATATTGATTATCGTTCTTTTCATACCTATAACTATCTATACATATCAGAAAAATAATCTGTGGAGAAAAGTCTTGATACATGGTATCTAACTCCCTAAAATCATGTCATATGAAGCATTTTCGAAAGACCATGTGCTTAACAACGTAAACTAGAGGCTTAAAAGACTGAAGCTTATCTTAATCATGCATATGCTTGAAGTACTTATTGTAATAAGGGGCCCTCAAGCGTCTGAAGGATTTCGGATCATTTCAGAGGTGCCCAAGAATTGATGACGTACTTACCTGTATGTACAAATGCACATGTTATGACCACTGGAGCTCGTTTACATAAATATAAATAAAAACAAGTAAGGCATTGTTTTATATAATCTACCTTTTAATTGTTTTTCTGAAGTTTTGGATTTTCCAGTTACTTATCGATGTTTGAAAAATCAATATCGCTCGATGCTTATATTTCGATCGATGTGGTTTTATTTTCATATATTCATGGTTTTCCCTATATTCATGGCCCAGTGTATTCCTGCGAAAAATAAAACCGTAGCGAAATACAACATTTAGTAATGTTGCTAAAAAAACCCACAAAAATATATAGTAATCAATCATCAAGTAGTAAGCAAAAAGTTTCCTAATTGTTGTCAAGTTTTCCATATTGTCCCTCTTAAACAACATGGCAGATAGTGACAGTGGCGGATTTAAGGGGGGAGTTGTAGGGGTTGCAACCCCCCCCCTTTAAAACATTTAAAAGAGAAAGAGAGAGAGAGCTATTGACTGATGTGACCCCCATATGTTAATGTAAAAACCCATTTCAGTATACCTGTTGTTCCGGATCGCGTTTACTAGATCCAACGTCTCTGGAAGCTCGCGCCTTTGGCGCTCGCACATGGCATTGATATACTAGTAATTCTCAACCCCCCCCCTTTCAAAAAATCCTGGATCCACCCTGGGTGATAGGAAAGTTATTCAAATGCATTGGACCACAAGGTCTGACGTTTTGAAGTCACCACTAAGCAAAAATAAAATAAGAACACATGACTCTTAAACACAAATTAAAGTACTTGTTATGATACATGCATATGTATAATGATATTTCAGCTTTATTTCTTACACTTATAAATCACAATATTTACATTTATGGTGTTTGATATTGTATTAAACTCTGTTTTAGACCAAATGAAGTTATAGGACTATAATTACAGTTGCTAATGTGACGTCACTCATTTCTTGCCGACACCTATGCCCGTGACGTCATTGATAGGCTGTTCCAGGAATTGAAATTGCATGTCATACATGACAGTGTTTTAAATTTATTTTAGGATTCAAAAACAAAAATAAGATGTTCAAAAAATGCGAAATGTAAATATAACCATTGAACTGTCTAGAAATGGCGTTTATAATGCTATAATTTCCATTGCCGTGCAAAGCAAACCGAATAACGCATGCTATTTACAATATAACTGTATCTCTCTTCATTGAAACATACAGAAGCAATGGTATTGCAATTCCCATGAAAGACCATGACCCTTGATGTGTATCATATTTCCCGCAATATTAAGTCATGTCCTACACAGAACGTTACATGGTCATGTGAGATACACCAATCTCACATGGCTTAAAATCCTATCTCAAATGAGCAGGTATGGAAGGAATAGCACCAAGGGTTAAAACAAATCAAAACATTTATTAAAAGAAACAATTGTAAATATAACATGACATTTTTGCTCATGGTATTTCAAGGGGGTAATACAAGATAGTGTGGAGCATGCCAAATTCTTGCATTACCCCTTGAATAATCAGAATGCCATTTCTTAATTGTTATATTATCAGTACAAGTGATTCCAATTATTAATCTATTAATTAATTCATTACATTTATCAGATTATTATTACACACGTGGCTAGTGTAGCTAGCTAAACAGGAGGTGCTTACCCATCCGGAACACCCAGCCTCACATCTCTCGTGGAAGTTCTGTGTTTAACCTAATTTGTCAGTTTCAAAGTTTTTTTACTTTGCTTCTGGATTTTGATTCGGAAATGGATTAGTCTGTTTTTGATTATCAATTGTGAATATTTGTCTAATTGGACACCACTAATACAAGAGTTAAGAATTCAATTTTTAGACAAATTCGTAACTCTGGTTGATAAAAAAGTTTTAAATGTATCAGTTGACCTTTATTTTCATTTTTGTTTTTTATAGTTTGTATTGTTGGAGTTAGTTGTACCCCAACGCATTCAGAAACCTGCTCTTATTGGGAAAATATCGCGAAAGGATATTCACGCTATGCTGACGACAGCGGAACCAGAAGTGTGACCTGTCAAGCTCATCAAAACTCTTGTAATGGATTCAATTGTTCAGGAATGCACACTGTGGTGGTATATATATTTAATATGGAGTTCCTCAAAGTATCATGTGTTTAATACCCCTGAATTGTTGAGGGATTATGTTTATGATGCATATTTGTAAATACTTGCTTTTTTATGGGAAAATGTTGACTTATGTGATTCCAGGCCCAGGTTTCACAATCAGTTCCTTAACTAAGATTTTTTTGAACTCAAATTTGGCAAATTTAAAATCATATTTTATATATGTAATATATCTAGAAAACTATAAACTTTTTGTGTAGACATGCATATTAGATTACTTAGAATGTTGGTATTACCCTGTTAGTATAACAATTATGCATGTTGCTCAACTGATTTCATATTTTTTGCATTTCAATTCATTTGAATTTAACTCGTGATAATTCGAGTTTTTGATTTTAGCGCTTTCAGTACTTTGATTTAGGCATTCTCTTCTTTTTCATATTTCAGGTGCCAATCATATAAAATTTAAATTTAAGCTTCTGATTTGGTTTGACGATAACTCATTGTGATATTTCAGTGTCATAATCAAGTATTTGATTTCAGCACTTTCAGTGCTTTGATTTAGGCATTCTCTTATTTTTCATATTTCAGGTGCCAATCATACAAAATTTGAATTTAAGCCTCTGTTTTGGTTTGACGATAAATCATTGTGACAATCCACCAAGTGTGGACTATTATCTACAGCTAGCCAGTCCACGTGTTGAAGAAACATATGAGCGGGTAAAAGTTAACGAGAGCAAACCGATAGGAAGTAAGTACAGTCTAACCTGTCTATAAGGGCCACTAAGGGGAAGGAACAAAAGTGGCCCTTATAGACAGGTGACCCTTATATAGAGGTTCCATTATTGAACCTTGCAGCTTGAATGTATAAGACCTATATAGCGATATTGTTTGGCTAGAAGACCATATGTGATTGTATCAAGTAGAAATCGGTCAAAATCTCCACGTCAACATTTTCAGTATTGTGACGTAACAGTTGGAAGAACGACGTCATCATTATACCGTGATCATTGCCGTGAAAACAAGTACCTGTGCGCCTTTATCAACAATACACTGCTCAACATGGAGGCAGATATTTTATACACCAAGCAAATGAATACCACATTATACTGCATTGACTGAAAAATTGTACTTGACCTAAGGTCCCTGTATTGTTAGAATTTCCGACAATTTTTGCAAATTCAAGTAGTTATGAGCGCATTTACAATTGGGTGATACACAAATAGCTACGTTATAAATGACATCATAACTTTGGTGTTCGTTCGAATTTTTTAGTAAAATTTTGTAAAAAGATAAAGAATGAATTTTTATATATGTTAAAGGCAAAATAATATTTTGTGACAATTTGAGATTTCAACCAATTTCTACTTGATACAATCACATATGGTATTGGAATACATTGTACAGGGCTTCTATTATTCACTCGTCCACTCGTCCTGACGAGTGAAATGTGTTCTGGGACGAGTGATGGTTTAATTGCACTCGTCATGGTGCCGAGTTTAATTTATCAGACAATTTAGTGTAGGTCGGGAAAATCGTGTATAAGGAGCCTCCAGCAGGGTTCACGCTGCTGTTCGTTTTTTTGCAAAATGAGAAAAATAAATTTGGCCATGAAAGCTAAACAACGGCAAAAGTGATGGCAAAAAAAATGTTTACATTAACAGGTTCACTGCGCAAGGCGGACATAAACAGAGAGTCATTAAGGCAACTGGTTTCCGTCTCCGCCTATGTGTATATCAAACGATCAATCTAGTGAGTTCCGAATGAGTGTTTTTTTGGGTCATCGAAGCCATGCTCATGATGTTGAATTAACAAAAGTACATGTGTGAAGGTGTTAATTGCAGGTGTATTAATAATAAACGTCAGTGAGTGTTAACCAAGCCGCGACCGGCTTCTGTGTAATATCCCAAGCCCATTTACGGATAAACACAGGTAATTTAGAATGATCAATTATTGGCGATAGATCTTTGGACGCGTAAAAACAGAAGAGCACTTTTCGATAATACGACGTTTGTGCCTCATCTTCGATCAACATCCTAATGTTGTCATTTCGTGAGCAGATGTTTTTATGAAATCCTAATGTTGTCATTTCGTGAGCAGATGTTTTTATGAAATCCTTATGTTGTCATTTCGTGAGCATAATTTTTTGATGAAATCCTATTGTCATATTGTGAGCTGAATTTTTATGAAATCCTAATGTTGTCATTTCTTGAGGGGGTGATTTCAAAGCATATGGAACTTGACTAAGTGTAAATTTTTAGAAGGGGTACTCTCGCAAAAAATTTTATGGCTCGAAAATAACCATGTTTACAGTATTTCTTATCTTAGCATGTCTGTATCATTCCAGCCCTAGTCATCAGCTGGTGACATCACAATATAAATTACATGTACATAATATTTGACCTTGATTATTCTATTAATTGTAATAAGTTTTTGTTTTATTTTTTTTCCAGATCTTTCCTTTGGTTCAGCAATTATACATATACGGCCATACCTCTTTTTTATGTACACTAAAGAATCCAATAGTCGCATTCTTTTTGAGGTAATTACTAGAATTTACTCACTCTTTTTCTCTATCTCTCTGTCTATCTCCATCCCTCTCTCACTCTGTCCAACTCTATCCCTCTCTCACTCTGTCCATCTCTATCCCTCTCTCACTCTGTCCATCTCTATCCCTCTCTCACTCTGACCATCTTTCCCTTTCTCACTGTCCATCTCTATTCCTCTCTCACTCTCTCCATCTCTATCCCTCTCACTGTCCATTTCTATCTCTCTCTCACTCTGTCCATCTCTATCCCTCTCTCACTCTGTCCATCTTTATCCCTCTCTCACTCTGTCCATCTCTATCCCTCTCTCACTCTGACCATCTTTCCCTCTCTCCCTCTGTCCATCTCTATCCCTCTCTCACTCTGTCCATCTCTATCCCTCTCTCACTCTGTCCATCTCTATTCCTCTCTCACTCTGTCCATCTTTATCCCTCTCTCACTCTGTCCATCTCTATCCCTCTCTCACTCTGACCATCTCTTACTCTGTCCATCTCTATCCATCTCTCACTGTCCATCTCTTTCCCTCTCACTGTCTATCGCTATCCCTCTCTCACTCTGTCCATCTCTATCCATCTCTCATTGTCCATCTCTTTCCCTCTTTCACTCTGTCTATTTCCATCCCTCTCTCACTCTGTCCATCTCTTTTCCTCTCTCACTCTGTCCATCTCTATCCCTCTCTCACTGTCCATATCTATCCCTCTCTCATTCTGTCCATCTCACATCCATTTGGTTCTATCTCTCTCATTCACAGTTAATCTCACACTCTGTCCATCTCTCTATCTTCATCTTTCTTCTCTCACTCTGTGTATGTATGCGTGTCTCTCTTTCTCCAACACAGTAAAATTTTGATGCATAGGCAACATTTGATTAGTTAATTTTGGCATTATAAATGGAGTTCATGATAAATTTAGTTAGGTTTTTGAAAACAAAATCTGAATACCACCTTGGAATTTGAAAACCCAATGGAGGTATGCAACATTTACAAAGTTACCGAGGGACAGTATTCCCCAAAATCAGATTTTATTTTACATTGTACTGTGTATTGCTTTATTTTCACGGTGTCAAATTTTCGCAGTTTGACGATGACTAGTGTATTCGCGGTGTCTCCAGGAAGATTAATGGGCCTGGTAATTCCAGTGTATAATCGCGGTGTTTTTATTTTCGCGGGAATACACATGACCGTGAATATAGCGAAAATAAAACCACAGCGAAATATAAGCATTATACAGTACTGTGTTATTTAACGGAAATAATATTCTCAAGGCTCAACATTAACGTTGGCCCGATTGCCCGGGACAACTAAAAAGTGCCGTTCGACAACCCAACTGGACAGTGATGTTGTCCGATGTAACAAGTAATATTTTCCGGCGCCCTTCAGTATCGTTGATCACATTTCTAAAATGAATATTTAACAGTGTAAGCGACAATATTATCGACCGGAACTTGTATGTCAAATACTTTGGAACAAGGTTATAATCTTACTTTCTATGCACTTAAGATCGATATGTTTGCTTTAACAACATTGAAGTGTTTGATTTACGTAGATTGTTTACACGTGACAACAGGAGAGGCAATGGATCTGTCCAAATTTGGGTTTTTGTGTGGTCCTCTTAAAAAATGAAAAAGTTCTGAGGAGGGAAAAAAAGATTTCTATGACAACTTACGAACAAAAACAAGTTCGATTTTTCCAGGAAAGTTGGTGAAGTGAATTTATATTTACAACTGTGAACAGGTTTATCACACAGTTTATCATTAGCAATGAGCACTAAATTACTTTAGGTTTGAATTAATAAACATACAGGTTGTAAGTAAATGTAGTACTGAATTTAACTGTAAACTTTTGGACAAGTTTGTTTTGCGAAAGACAAACAACTTTTTCTTCTACTTGTCCGATGGGACAATTAGAAAAAAAGTTAATGTAATGCCCAGATTCTCTCTCTCTCTCTCTTTCTCTATCTTTAGTGGCATCTACAGGTTTTAACACATTAATGCTTCAAAGTTGTCTAAAGCATGCACTTACTGATAACAGTGCCTTTAACAACCTAAATAAGGTTTGAGCCGAAAGTCTGCTGGTGGCTGGTGCCCCGAGGATATCACAAACTCAGTAGGCAATAATTTTGTATTATTGTCAGAAATATACTATAATTGTCTAAATTTCCTGCAAGTTAAAATTTGAAATTTCTCCAAAACTAAGGTATACTCTTTTATGCAAAGTATTTCCTTAGCTTAATTTGGTAAAATATATTTTGGTCCTTTGGGTAGCTTTTCAACATCTTCAAAACAATTTTGGTTTTCCTTAGCTTAATTTGGTAAAATATATTTTGGTCCTTTGGGTAGCTTTTCAACATCTTGAAAATAATTTTGGTTTCATAATTTTGGTCAAAGCACTACTAATGAGGAATTGTATTCGGAAACGTCTGTCTAGTGCTGTAAAATTAAAACTGGTATAATATGTAGTTCACACCTAGTGTGAGAAAGTTTGTCATTTCCCAGCCAAAGGTTGGTAGTTTTTCTGAGCTCTCTGGTTTCTTTCGGGAAATTAACGTGTATCATAAAATATAATTGTTTTATCATATATAACCCAGTGTTTTATTTATAAATTGTCTGTGATATAACTGGTTTTTATCAGTTTAGCAATAGCTTTATTAAAAAATGTATCTGTTGTTATTTTTAATTTTACGATTTAATACTTTGTGTTATTGATACTATTGTATCTTTTACTTTTTCTAGCCGCAAATAGCTGCAATAATGCTGATGCGGCTTTAAACAATAACTCACTCACTCACTCACTCTGGTTTCCTCCACAATTTCAGAACAAACTGCTTTTAATGTCAAATCTGACTGAACAAATGGTGGCAATGACTTGATGTTTTACTTATTTTCAATCTTTTCCAGGTTAAGATAAAGTGTAAAGTGACGACCTATGGTATTGAAGAATGGCCAGAACCGTTTCAGCTAACAGTGTTTCCAAGGCGAGAAATACCCTATACACCCTGTAGTGGCACAGAGACAGTGCCACCGATTCAGAAACCACCTAAGTGCACTCCTTACATGCCATCTGGCCTACCCACTGCCAAGCCTCATACAGGAAAACCACATCCAACAAAATATCCACCACACATCAAACCAACAAATGCTCCAGTAGCTCCCACCAAATCTAGTATGTACCCTTGTACAATAGAACCTGTCTAAATTGAACCCTGAGTAAACTGAAAATCTGTCGTATCTGAACTGAAAATATGTCATAATTGAACCCAGAGTCTACCATTGTTTGTGTAGCTCTGACCAAATCTAGTATGTACCTTTGTACAATAGAACCTGTCTAAATTGAACCCTGAGTAAACTGAAAATCTGTCGTATCTGAACTGAAAATATGTCATAATTGAACCCAGAGTGAACTGAAAATATGTCATAATTGAACCCAGAGTCTACAGTTGCTTGTGTAGCTCTGACCAAATCTATTATGTACCCTTGTACAATAGAACCTGTTTAAACTGAACCCCGAGTAAACTGAAAATATGTCATAACTGAACTTAAAACATATCATAATTGAACCCAGAGTTAACTGAAAATATGTCATATCTGAATGCAGAGTCTACAGTTGCTTGTGTAGCTCTGATCAAATCTAGTATGTACCTTTGTACAATAGAACCTGTCTAAACTGAACCCTGAGTAAACTGAAAATCTGTCGTATCTGAACTGAAAATATGTCATAATTGAACCCAGAGTGAACTGAAAATATGTCATAATTGAACCCAGAGTCTACAGTTGCTTGTGTAGCTCTGACCAAATCTATTATGTACCCTTGTACAATAGAACCTGTTTAAACTGAACCCCGAGTAAACTGAAAATATGTCATAACTGAACTTAAAACATATCATAATTGAACCCAGAGTTAACTGAAAATATGTCATATCTGAATGCAGAGTCTACAGTTGCTTGTGTAGCTCTGATCAAATCTAGTATGTACCTTTGTACAATAGAACCTGTCTAAACTGAACCCTGAGTAAACTGAAAATCTGTCGTATCTGAACTGAAAATATGTCTTAATTGAACCCCAAGTAAACTGAAAATATGTCATAATTGAACCCAGAGTCAACTGAAAATATTTAACAACTGAACCCTGAGTAAACTGAAAACATGTCATACTAAACCTTGAGTAAACTGAAAACATGTTATAATTGAACCCCGAGTAAATTTAAATTCTGGTATCAATAATTTATATTCTGGTACCGCTGAGTAAACTGAAAATCTGTTATAACTGAACCCTGAGTAAACTGAAAATTTGTCAGTTCTGGACCTTGAGTAAACTGAAAAATCTGTAATAACTAAGCCCTGGGTATTCTAAAAAAATTGTCATTTCTTGACCTTGAGTAAACTGAAGAATCTGTAATAACAAAGCCCTGAGTAAACTGAAAATCTGTCACATCTGAACTGAAAATATGTCTTAATTGAACCCCAAGTAAACTGAAAATATGTCATAATTGAACCCAGAGTCAACTGAAAATATTTAACAACTGAACCCTGAGTAAACTGAAAACATGTCATACTAAACCTTGAGTAAACTGAAAACATGTTATAATTGAACCCCGAGTAAATTTAAATTCTGGTATCAATAATTTATATTCTGGTACCGCTGAGTAAACTGAAAATCTGTTATAACTGAACCCTGAGTAAACTGAAAATTTGTCAGTTCTGGACCTTGAGTAAACTGAAAAATCTGTAATAACTAAGCCCTGGGTATTCTAAAAAATTGTCATTTCTGGACCTTGAGTAAACTGAAGAATCTGTAATAACAAAGCCCTGAGTAAACTGAAAATTTGTCATTTCTGGGCCTTGAGTAAACTGAAAATATGTCATAATTGAACCCTGAGTAAACTAAAAATATGTCATAATTGAACCCAGAGTAAATTTAAATTCTGGTATCAATAATTTATATTCTGGTACCGCTGAGTAAACTGAAAAATCTGTAATAACTAAGCCCTGAGTAAACTGAAAATCTGTTACAACTGTGTCAACTGAAAACATCAAATTATTAAGCAAATGAAGTGAAGCAAATAACTGAATCCTTTATAAACTGAAAATATTTTATAACAGAACCCTCACTGAACCCTTTATAAACTAAAAATATTTTATAACTAAGTAAACTGAAAATATTTTATACAAAAACCCTCACTGAACCTTGAATAAAGTGAGCATTTTTCATAACTGAACCCTTTATAAACTGAAAATATTTTATAACAGAACCCTCACTAAACCCTTAATAAACTGAAAATATTTTATAACCGAGTAAACTGAAAATATTTTATACAGAAACCCTCACTGAACCTTGAATAAAGTGAGCATTTTTCATAACTATTCCCTTTATAAACTGAAAATGTTTTATAATTATAACTGAGTAAACTGAAAATATTTTATACAGAAACCCCACTGAACCTTGAATAAAAAGAACATTTTTCATAACTAAATCCTGAGTAAACTGAAAATATTTTATAAAGGAACACTCACTGAACCCTGAATAGAGTGAAAAAAAAATTCATAACTGAACCCTTTATAAACTTAAAATATTTTGTAACTGAGTAAACTGAAAATATTTTATACAGAAACCCCACTGAACCTTGAATAAAAAGAACATTTTTATAACTGAACCCTTTATAAACTGAAAATATTTTATAACAGAACCCTCACTGAACCCTGAATAAAGTGAAAATTTTTATAACTAAATCCTGAGTAAACTGAAAATGGTTTTATGACTGAACCCTGAATAAAGTGAAAATATTTCACGCTTGCACCTTGAGTAAACTGAAATCTCTAAAAACTGAACCCTGAGTAAATTGAATTTCTGTTACATCGGGAACCACTGCGGTAGCTCAGTTGGTAGAGTGCTTGCTCCGTAAGTGGGAGGTCGTGGGTTCGATCCCCGGCCAGGTCTGACCCAAGACTTGAAAGTGGGTAGTGACTGTTCTTTCGCCAAGCACTCAGCATTACCTAATGAAAGTCACGGTTCTTTCGGATGGGAACTTAAAAAAAACGAGGTCCCGTGTCACGGTGGGCTTGGCACGCTAAAGAACCCTGCTGTATAATGCCATCAGTGCAACGCACAGGCAAAATTTCTGCACCTTTGCCTATAGCTGGCAACGCCTCAATATAAGTGAAATATTCTTGACTGGGACGTTAAACACAATTACTCACTGTTACATCAGAGTAAACTGAAAACATATAAGTGATTTTTGGTTCAGACAGACAGATTGGTTTTATTGAAATTTCACACAACATTTAAAAAATATGTTACTTACATCTGTGTGTTTTATTATGATCTTTAATTTTTCACTTTTACCACATATCATAATCTTTATCTTATGTAAGCCATACATGTTTTTCCATATACCATAATCTCTATTTTATGTAAGCCATACATGTTTTTCCATATACCATAATCTCTATTTTATGTAAGCCATACATGCTTTTCCGTATACCGTAATCTCTATTTTATGTAAACCATATACTTTTACCACACACTGTCATCCATAAGTTACTATGCAAATTTATATTTGCCAAAGTATTTAACCATAATTTCAAATTTCAATCACAGTATTTGAATATTAAATTTTTGCAGTATTTGAATGTGATATCTTAACTTAATCATCTAAGATGATCAAAATTTTCTTGAAGAAAACAATTTTCTAGGATATTTTCGAAATTTTAGAGAAAAATCTAAAAATATTGGGAAAATATATTTTTCAAGATAAAAACACAGTTTTAGCTGAAAAATAATACTCATTGGATTTTTTCAAATAAATAAAAAATTTTGTAAAGATTTTCACTCTGTAATTGATATTACCAGTTTAAAACATGTATATAGAGGATCTTAGACGAGTGGGGGTTTAATATGAAATTTATTAAACGAGTTTAATTATTGAACGAGTTTAATAAATTTCATATTAAACCCTCACGAGTCTAAGATTCTATATATCACATAACTCAAAATACCGAGGCATAATGACATGTACATATTATTTGATGCCATATAGAAACGGACGATTTCTATCTAGGTCAGACAAATCACCTCAAAATTAACTGCGCAAGTAAGAATATAGTTCTATTTAGTTATAGTAAAAGTAAATTAATCACCTAGAAAAAAGACATAATCAGAATGTAAGTTTAAATCATAATATTTTTCCGAATGCATCAAAATTATTTTTCAAAGAATCGGAAAGTCTTCGAAAGTCTAAAAATAAACAACAGACTGACACAGTTTTTATATGACGTCATTAGGCACGACCACTACATAAATCAGAAACGTGATAACTGATTACATCACAATCAAGTGATATTACATGGGTACCTGTGTAATACGAAAAATATTACACCGTTTTATTCCATCAATAAACAGGAGGGTTATGTGATATAATAATTTCTGGATGACTGTGTATATCATAATCTTTATTTTATGTAAGCCATATACTTTTTCCATCTACCATAATCTTTCTCTTACACAAGCTTGTGCTTTCATCTTTTGCACATGCATGTATAAATTATATTTCTGTTGGAAATATATCTCCATTGGTGATAAAAGTTTTGATGTGAAGGAATTTTTGTTTGATCTACTTAATGTAGATGTCAGATTTAGACAATATTTAAGAAGCAATAATGCTCTATCCTTTTGCCTCAAATCTGGCTGTTTGATCAACTGGTACTTAACCGGGGCTCTTTTTAAGTTGCTTTCCAATTTTGGGGCTGATATTCTGCCCCATTCACAATTTAAATGTAATGGTTTTGCCAATGTTCATAATTTTTTTAATTCCAGTTTTCAGTTTTCTACCACTTTTTTCACTATTTTGACTAACATTTGATGGTTATTTTAACAATTACAAGGGCCTCATCCTAATTCATAAAAGGGTAGGAGAGGGAACCCTTTAACATTGGTGTTGGAGTGGTGTTATGTTTAAGAAGCATTGCTTTATCCCTTTTCCTCAAATCTGGCTGTTATTATGCTAACAATACTTTGAATCTGACCTTTGACCTATTTAACATGTTTAACATACAGTTTTCCAGCATCTTGATTACCAAACATATTGTTCTTTGTATCTGTTTACAAATCTTTGATTTTGGCATTATGATCTGGCCCTTTTACTTATCGCTATGGCCTTGTATTGTACTCCTTTTGTTAAATTTGGATGTTCTTAGTTATACTTTTACCATGACCATGTTGACCTTTGACCTATTTTGCATAACAAGTTTCCATAGCCCCGTTCTTTGAAGTACTTTCAATACATTGACCTTGAACTTTGGCCTATTTTGCACTGATTTCCAGAGCCTTGTTTCATAAAGCACCCTTTATTATATTTGACTGTTTTAGTGCATGAAAATTAATACTTTGACCTTGACCTCTGACCTATTTTGCTTAACAAAGACAGCCTTGTTTTACACAATACTATACTGTATTTTTTGGCTGTTTTCAGTGCATGGAACATTTTGACTTTGACCTTTGACCTATTTTACAGGCCTTGTTTCACATAACACCTTTATATTTGGCTGTTTGTAGTGTATAAAATACCTTGACATTGACCCCTTTACATAGCTCTCAGGACCTTGTTTCACATAACACCATTATATTTGGCTGTTTGTAGTGTATAAAATACCTTGACCCTTTTACATAGCTCTCAGGGCCTTGTTTCACATAACACCATTATATTTGGCTGTTTGTAGTGTATAAAATACCTTGACTTTGACCTTTGACCTATTTTACAGGCCTTGTTTCACATAACACCTTTATATTTGGCTGTTTGTAGTGCATAAAATACCTTGACTTTGACCTTTGACCTATTTTACAGGCCTTGTTTCACATAACACCTTTATATTTGGCTGTTTGTAGTGCATAAATACCTTGACTTTGACCTTTGACCTATTTTACAGGCCTTGTTTCACATAACACCTTTATATTTGGCTGTTTGTAGTGCATAAAATACCTTGACTTTGACCTTTGACCTATTTTACAGGCCTTGTTTCACATAACACCATTATATTTGGCTGTTTGTAGTGCATAAAATACCTTGACCTTGACCCCTTTACATAGCTCTCAGAGCCTTGTTTCACATAACACCTTTATATTTGGCTGTTCTTAGTGCATAAAATACCTTGACATTGACCCCTTTACATAGCTCTCAGGACCTTGTTTCACATAACACCTTTATATTTGGCTGTTCTTAGTGCATAAAATACCTTGACATTGACCCCTTTACATAGCTCTTAGGACCTTGTTTTACTAACCCACTATTTATTGGACTAATATTTTAATTGTGCTGTTTACGGAAGATTTGACTGGGTTTTGTTTGATTTTAAAGCACAGGTAGCACTGACTGAGAATACCATGGCAACCAAAGAAAAGCACACTACAAATGTGCCAACTACAGTAACCATGGCAACGCCACAAAAAGTTAAACCACGTCCATCAAAATACCCACTCACAAAACCAACCAAACACCCAATAGCTCCTACAAAATCTAGTATGTCTTGTAATATAGTCATTCTTTTTATTGAAATCTGACGCCAAATGTTGAAAAATGTGTTTATAGCATTCTGATGCCTTTGACTGGTACCACTGCGATAGCTCAGTTGGTAGAGTGCTCGCTCCATAAGTGGGAGGTCGTGAGTTTGATCCCGGCCGGGTCTGACCCAAGACTTGTAAGTGGGTAGTGACTGTTCTTTCGCCAAGCACTCAGCATTGCGAAATGAAAGTCACGGTTCTTTCGGATGGGAACTTAAAATAAACAAGGTCCTGTGTCACGGTGGGTTTGGCATGCTAAAGAACCCTGCTGTATAATGCCATCAGCGCAACGCACAGGCAAAATTTCTGCACCTTCGCCTATAGCTGGCGATGTCTCGATATAAGTGGCATATTCTTGACTCGGACGTTAAACACCATTACTCACTCCTTTGACTGGTATGTACAGAATGTATAGTTTATCTGGGCCTACAGCTTAGGTGAGCTATTGCTGATAAATTTACTACACAAAACTTTGTATGACCATGCTGTTTGTTCCTGCACACATGTGCTCTCTACTTTTCTCACAAGACCAAAAAGTTATTAAAATATTAATCTTTGGGAGTTATCTCCCTTAGTATATATAAGGTCTCTGTTCATTAATCTTTGGGAGTTAGCAAAGGCCTTATGTAGATTATGTGATGTATTCATTTATTTACATCACTACTAAACCTTTTTTTAGATAGGATACAGTCAAACCTGCCTTAAAGGCCACCTCTTTATAAGGGCCACCTGCTTATAAAGGCCACTAGAATTGTATCCCAATTGTTCTTTATTCATATAATTTGAACCTGTATATAAAGGTCACTTGCCCATACAGGCCATTTTTACTGTTTCCCTTAGGTGGCCTTTATAGACAGGGTTGACTATTTTGCTTTCCTGAATTTATTGGAAATGATTCGTTTTGAAATCTCTCGAGATCTCGGGAGGTCCCATTGATGAGACTTGGTTTATGTTTGAAAATCAGTGATTTTGTCTTCCTAAAATTACTCAATAAAGGTAGTTTCCCCCTAGGAAAAATGACTAAAATTTCCCAATTTGACCACTAAAATTTCCAAAACAACAAGGATATACAAGCAAATCAAATGTAGCCGTTCTTTATATAAAATATAAGGTGTTGTAACAATTTAAAATCTTTGTATTTGGGGATACTAGCTATTGCAAGTATGAAGTTTGTTGTATTTCTGAACTTCTAATTTTCTCAATTTTAAAGGCAGTAGGTAGTTTTTAATCAACATAACAAAATCAATAAAAATAGTGATGTATTGTCTGAAATTCAAGGTAAATCTGACACAAATTTTTATACTCACCAAATTTTTGTCCTGGAGTAATGGATTTTGTGTAGTTTGTTTGGTTTTTGAACTATGTACACCTGTGATCTATGGTGAAAGCTTTCCTTTCGCAGCCTTTAGTTATTACTACGCTTTCTATCACATCTTATTTATCACTTTCTTGTGCTTACAATTAATCTTGACCTTTGACCTATTTACTGCACAATTTCTACAAGCTTTTAACTTATTTGAGTTTAGACCTGTCGAAGAATTAACACTGAGAAAATGAAGCTCGGTTGCCGATTGGCCGATATATGGATAGCTAGTGACTAAAAAAAAGCTGCATATAGATATAGTCCGTCAGCGATATTGTGGCAGAGTGTTTATAAACACGGAAGAGTCTATATAATGTATATAGCCTACGATAGGTATATATAAAGGTGGAGTTGACAAATGAACCCATTAAGGTGTGAATATATGTATACGACATCTCAGTATTAATACCTATTGGCGTATAATAAACTTGTCCGTGTTTATAAATACTTTGCCAGAATATCGCTGACGGACTGTAGGTCCATTTGACCCTTAAAATTTTATATTATATTGTATTATTATTATGTCCGCACTTTAGCTTATCATTAAACTTTCAACAGGTCTGTACTGTAAACAATACAGTCCAAACTGCCTTATAGGCCACCTCTATATAAGGGGCACCTGCTTATAAAAGCCAGAAGATTCGTATCCCAATTGTTTTTATTCATTTTATTTGAACCTGTATATAAAGGTCACCTGCCCATAAAGGCCACTTATACTGGTTCCCTTAGGTGGTCTTTATAGACAGGTTTGACTGTATTATTATTATGTTGGCACTTTAGCTTATCATTAAACTTTCAACATATATACAGTAAAACCTTGTTATAATGCCCCTTGATAACTTAGCCATCTTTTTTATCGCTACGCTATTTTTGAAGTACCAAAATCCATTTTGTTTATGTTTTTAGCTCACCTGAGCCAAAGGCTCAGATGAGCTATTGCAATCTATCACCGTCCGTCGTGCGTCGTGCGTCGTGCGTCGTCCGTCGTGTGTAAACTTTACATTTTAATCTTCTCCTCCAAAACTACCGGGCCATATTTGATGAAACTTGGTGATTATCATGCCTGGGTAACAGCCTTTCAAAATTGTGTTCGGGGTTTGGCCACACCCAACAAGATGGCCGCTGTTACTAAGAATAGCAAAAAGACAAAAAAATCTTCTTCTCTGAAACCAAAAGATGTAGGCAAATTTTGATTGGATATTTGGATTCAGCATACCTGGGAACATTAAAATTGTGTTTTTCATGAAAATTAGACGAAAAATAGGTTACGCGGTTTTTGCATAAAATTACGTAATTTTTTAAATGAGACATTTATTGTTATAACTTCATAACAGCTGAAGATAATTGTATGGAGTTTTCACTGTTGATCTTGTCTTGCAATTTTCTTCCAATTGATGTCGAAGGTCAAGGTCATGTCCCAGTTTTTGACCTTTGATAAAAAATGCTATTTTTAACATTTCTTGTGATAATGGCGCAGGATTTTCAGTTATTTGTAGGTATTGACATGACGATCATTTTGATACATAGATCAGGGTCATGGGTTCAAAGGTCAAGGTCACAGATGTCCAAGAATACCAAAATAGTTAATTATCTGCAAAACTATGAATTTTTTGTATAGGCATGTATATCAGAATATTGCAGGTAATGGCACAATGGTCATTTTAATATATAAATAAAGGTCATGGGTTCAAAGGTCAAGGTTACATATGGTATGAGACCTCAGTTGTGATAAGGCCAGATGTGGGACGGTCAAAAGTAGTGCATAAAACAAACCCAGATGCCTTTCCTTAGACCATGCTCATTTAAATTTGTTAATAGGTAGTAGTTTGCAATATTGCCATGGTGAGAGGTTCTTAGGTTTGCAAAAATTTAAACCTGAATTGATTGACTATAGCACTATATTTCCGGCATAAGGACTTCCGCCGCACCATACACTTCCCATGGCAAGACCACATTTTGGGTGTAAACATTGCCATGTGCTTTTAGCATGGTTGGCACATTTCCCAAATTTCTGAAAAAATGAATCCAACAAGACCCTGGTTTTCCTTCACAAAGAAAAAGTGGAATATTTAAGGATTCAGGGAAAATGTGTGCCATTGTATGTAGTTCGAGGTTTGTTTACCATCTGATTCTATGAATATGGCCTATTTGGGGGTAATATTTTGCAATTTTTTGTGTGGTTGCCATGGAAACAAAATGTTTTCCAAAATTGTGAAAATTTGCACTTGGGTCATAAATACAGTATAGAAATACAGTCAAACCTGTCTATAAAGGCCACCCAAGGGAACCAGTAAAAGTGGCTTTTCTGGGCAGGTGGCCTTTATATACAGGTTAAAATAATATGAATAAAAAAATTGGGATACAATTCTACTGGCCTTTATAAGCAGGTGGCCCTTATATAGAGGTGGCCTTTAAGGCAGGTTGGACTGTATTGTTTTAATTCTCCTGAATTGAAAAAGTATCAACATTCATGTTGTTTCAGCAAAATTATTGAAATATGGGTGCATAACACTAAATGTGTTAAGTCCAAAATTGGCTAATTTTGAGTGTCAAGTCACAACTGAGGTCTGTAACCATAAGCAAAAATACAAAATCATGAAAAGTCATAAAATTCATGAAGAAAAATCTTATTTATGCTTGTTTTACACTATTATATATCAGTCACTTTGGAAAAATGTGGAATGAACTCATTTGCAATGGTTTTCAGTGTAAAAGGTCAAAGGTCAGTTTAAGTGCAAAAAGGTCAAATTGTCTGATTTATGTATTTAGGGGATACTATGAGCTATTTTGGACAATTTTTATGTTATTTTAGTTACTTTTCATGCAAAATCTATTGGAAAACAGTTGGGTTATATGTGGAAACATTGAAATCACCATGGAAACTGAGTCAACAAGAACAAATGTACCAATTGTTCCATGTGAATGGATTTCAATTTGTCTTATATTTGGCAGTGTGTGCTATCCTAAAAGCCTAAACATGGCAAAACAGTGTGCATATTGCAGCAATTCATATTTTGCAACCAATATTCATCAACTTTAGCTATATGAATCTGCATAAAATTCAAATTTTAGTGTACCCTAAAACTAATGACATCATATTTTGCAATTATGATGTCATTAAAACATTTGGAGGTGTTTGAATAATGGAATTCAAGAATTATCTCCCATTATCTCTATTATGCAGTATGAAATTTCTTGATTTTTAACTGGAAACAAGTGAATTTCAATAGAAATTGATACAAAAATTCAAAATTTCATGGACTATTCCACAGTTATTGGCATTATTTGCAAATCTTAATTGATTAAATTCAGCTTGTGCTGTACTTTTACTTGTTTTGATATTCATTCCTTTTGATTTGGCAAAATTGGCAACAATTTGGCAAAAACTAGAGTTTGAATGTAAAATTTTGATATGCACATTCAGCATAGGACAACTATGAATGAAATTATCTGTTTATTATTTGGTTTAAAGTCATTTGGAAAAAGCATTCAAACTCCAATGAGTTTGATCAATTTTGCCAAAATTGCCAAAATCAGTCTAAATGATTGTAAAACGACCATATTATGGAATGCTACCCTATCAGTTGAATGAAGCCTATTTTGGCAAAATTTGCAAACACCAGCACCATGTTATATATCATTTAATTCAGAATATTGTCTTCTTTCAGAATATGAAGTGAAATAAGTAAAATTCTGAGTTTTGAAATTTAGCCTGAGCCTTATGGTATGAGACCTCAGTCGTGATAAGGCCAGATGTGGGACGGTCAAAAGTAGTGCATAAAACAAACCCAGATGCCTTTCCTTAGACCATGCTCATTTAAATTTGTTAATAGGTAGTAGTTTGCAATATTGCCATGGTGAGAGGTTCTTAGGTTTGCAAAAATTTAAACCTGAATTGATTGACTATAGCACTATATTTCCGGCATAAGGACTTCCGCCGCACCATACACTTCCCATGGCAAGACCACATTTTGGGTGTAAACATTGCCATGTGCTTTAAGCATGGTTGGCACATTTCCCAAATTTCTGAAAAAATGAATCCAACAAGACCCTGGTTTTCCTTCACAAAGAAAAAGTGGAATATTTAAGGATTCAGGGAAAATGTGTGCCATTGTATGTAGTTCGAGGTTTGTTTACCATCTGATTCTATGAATATGGCCTATTTGGGGGTAATATTTTGCAATTTTTTGTGTGGTTGCCATGGAAACAAAATGTTTTCCAAAATTGTGAAAATTTGCACTTGGGTCATAAATACAGTATAGAAATATTGTTTTAATTCTCCTGAATTGAAAAAGTATCAACATTCATGTTGTTTCAGCAAAATTATTGAAATATGGGTGCATAACACTAAATGTGTTAAGTCCAAAATTGGCTAATTTTGAGTGTCAAGTCACAACTGAGGTCTGTAACCTATGTAAACAAGTACTGGTATGGTTAATTATCTCAAAAACTATAAACTTTTTGTATAGTCATGTATATTGGAATATTGTAGGTATTGGCCTAACGATCATTTTGATATATGAGTGAAGGTCATAGGTTCAAAGGTCAAGGTCATAGACACGAACAAATACTTTAAATGGTTAATTATCTCAAAAACTATAAACTTTTTGTATAGGCATGTATATTGGAATATTGTAGGTATTGGCCTAATGATCATTTTGATATATGAATGAAGGTCATAGGTTCAAAGGTCAAGGTCATAGAATTGAACAAATACTTAAATAGTTAATTAACTCAAAAACTATAAACTTTTTGTATAGGCATGTATATTGGAATATTGTAGGCATTTGCACAACAATCATTTTGATATATGAATGAAGGTCATAGGTTCAAAGGTCAAGGTCATAGATGCAAACGAATACTTAAATGGTTAATTCTCTCAAAAACTATAAACTTTTTGTATAGGCATGTATATTGGAATATTGTAGGTATTGGCCTAATGCACATTTTAATATACAGATGTTTTAGCTATTTATACATAATATATTGTAGCTAGACTTTAAATATGTTATATATAGCATACTTATATAATAATTATTATAATTAATTTGCAAAAATACTTGCATATTATTAGCCCTTACCGCTGAAAATTTTGATATTCTCTTTTATTAATGTTATTGACCATTGAACCTCTGCATAAGATATGTACTCTTCCTCAGGTGAGCGTTAAGGCCCATGGGCCTCTTGTTCTTTATCCGCCTCCCCCAATTTATCACCAAACCCCTTTATAATGCCAAAATTTTACCGAACAAATTGTGGCGATAAATCGAGGTTTTATTGTATATTAATCTGATTTTCTTTACTTTTCTAGAAACACTTGGAAAACCATGTACGCTAGGGGCAATGCAAGGTGCGACGTGTGGGGTGAATGAAACTTGTGTCGGTAATGGAGACAAGGGCTACTGTGATTGTCAGTTTAACTTCAAGAAAGAAGACGGGGCTTGTAAAAAAATTAATGGTAACTGATATAGGCAAACAACAGTGACCTGTCTGCTTGACCTTTGATTTAAATATTCATTATGGATGAGTAAATTTAAGTAATAGGGATCATGCGAGTACATTTTTTGTCTATAAGATGCGAACACTAATCATGGGAAATAAATGTATTAACTGCGAATCTTAATGCTACCCATGTATTGGGTGGACTCTCCTATATGAATATTCCCAATAAAAGGTCAAACAGACAGGTCAATGTTGTTAAATTTAGGTTTTGAATTATTCTGTAGCAAATGCAGCACAAAAAATTTACTATAAGTTAGCTTTTATTTACCAATATTATGTTTTACCAAAACCATTTAGCAACTACCGGTATTAACTTTTGAGATATTGACTATAACTGAATATCATGTGTACAACCATTTTCAAAAACAAGTTTGCATGAATAAAGTTTGTTCAAGGTCACAGATGCAAAATAATGCTTTAATTAATGAAATGGTTAATTATCTGAAAAAGCCTCGGATAGTTACAAAATGGGAGGATTTAGACATTGGGATTACAGTATTTATGTTTTCTTGAAATGTATCAGCTAGCTGTAATTTATCAGGTGAACATATCAGGCCCAATAGGCCTCTTGTTAAAGACACTTTTGACTGAATTATGTTCTTGATTTGTTTCACAGATCAAGGACCAATATTGCCAACTTGGAACCCATCAGTGAAGAAAACAACACAAGCTACAACCCCTAAAAATGTCCAGGTATCAACATCCAGGGTCGTCAGCCATCAGGCATCTGGAACAAAAATCAACAGTAAGTACTGGTTATAAGGATTAGTCTGCTTAATTGGACCAAAAATGACCATTCCAAAGTTGCCAAGTTTGGTTAAATTGGGACCCAATAATGGGTCCATTCCCAAGGTTGCTTAATTTAGAGCCCCAAAATGGGTCCATTCCCAAGGTTGCTTATTTTGGAACCCCTAAATGGGCCCATTCCCAAGGTTGCTTAATTGGGACTGAAAAAGGGTCCATTTCCTAGTTTCCTTAATTTGGGATCCAAAAATGGGTCTATTCCATGATGCTTAATTTGGAACCAAAAAAATGGGTCCAAACCTAAAGTTGCTTAATTTGGGACCACAAAATGGGTCCATTTCTTAGGTTCCTTAATTTGGGGTGAAAAAAAAATTTGGTTCATTGCCAAGGTTGCTTAATTTAGGAACAAAAACAGGTCAATTTCCAAGGTTCGAAACCAAATTTTTCGCCCAAATATTTTATTTTATTTTCCCAATGTTAATAAATAAAGCACTTTATTTTTTCCTCAAAGCATAAGCGCTTTTTTTCCCCAATTCCAATTTGCTCGGACTAAGATCCAAAAAAGGCATGGCAGTTCTGGCAATTGTCTTCCCTGGTAAACTTAATGTCTTTCTGTTTTGTTGTGAGCTACATTGTTTTTGTCATCGTGTGAAAATATAAAAAATTATATGCAAGAGTATTTAACCTCAGTCTAGAAGTGCATATTTGAAAATTTTCTACAGGAAATAATAACACATTGCTGCTTCAGAGGAATATTATGAAACTTCATACAAATGATACCTGTGTTCAAGGATTTATTTTTTACGACTTTGAAGTAAAACTGAATATACATGTATATTATTAAGTTAGTTAAAATCTGAAAATCCTGAAAAACTATCGGTGATAGCCGAGGCTGACAATGCTTTTCGAGAGGTGACAATATGTACTGGCACCCTGTCAGAAATGTAATATTAATTTTATTACACAGAATTTTTGTTTCATCTTACCAATACATGATGTGCATCCTTCGTCTTTAGTAATGTCTATACCAATTTTCGTTCAATTTATCGACCAGGAATGCCTCAAATGCACAAGGCGTTTGAGCCAAGAAATTTAAGAAACGTATCCACGGTCAGCTTAATGATCCGTTTAGTTGATGCAGAGTATTTAGACTCTAACAAATTGCCAAGATAGTCATTGTCAACCTCGGCAAACATCATCCGTTGTTGTTACAAATGAATGTAAACAATATCAATAACAATGAGACGCTTGCCGTAGACACAACTGAAAACATGTTTTGTTCAAAGCGCTGACGTGATCCAGTGAAGGGAGGCAACTCGAACAAAAGTACTGTCACATAGTCACGCGCAGCGCTATGTGACATTATAAATTTTATGTGACAGTACAAATTGTTACATACTTCTTATCCAATGAAATTGCTAGTTTTTTACATAAGGTGTAATAATATAATATGTAATATATTTTTTGTTTTCAGTGACAGCACTGATAGTTGGAAGTGTCTTAGGAGGACTTATTGTCATTGTGCTCATCGCTACAATTGTCGTTTTTGTCATCAGAAAGAGGCGAATGTACTACAGGGGTCACCAGTTGCTTTTGACCGAAGAGGATACAGATGTCGTTATATAAAAACCTTCTTATCCTGATACCCCTACAGGGTGGAATGGACATAGCCCTTGTGATATAAAGCTGTTTATCAATTAACTTTTTTGTCCTGCAAACTCTTTAATGAGTGAAAAGCCCTTGTGATATGAAAATTGTAATAAGGTGTAGTTAATAACCAAAATAACCCTTAACCTCTGAACTTTGATCTTAAGTAGCCCTTTGACCTCTTAACTTTGAATTTGATTAACCCTTTAACCTCTTAACCTTGACTCTGAATAACCTTTAATCTCTTAACTTTGAATGTGTATAACCTTTAACCTCTTATCTTTGAACTTTATTAACCCTTTTAACTCTTAACTTTGAATGTGAATAACCCTTAACCTCTTAACCTTGATCATGAATAACCCTTTAACCTTGGACCTGAATAATTCTTAACCTCCTAACTTTGATCATGAATAACCCTTAACCTGTTAACCTTGACCCTGATTAACCCTTTAACCTCTTAATTATCCACTTCTTAACCCTATTAGCTGGAATTTCAGAAAATTGTGTTAAACTTCACATCAGATCTGCAGCTTTTTCTTTTTATTATTAGTTGTATATATTTTTTAATGAAAATTGAAGGATACTCATAATACAGAAATCTCAAATCATAGAAATCCTAGTATGTGTCAAGATATGTACTGTAGCCCCCGTAATAAGAGTTATCTCCCTTTGTTTGTTATTTACATGTTTTTCATAAACACCATTGCGTGTGAAGATAAGTACTATAGCCCCCATAATAAGAGTTATCTGTCTTAGTCGTTTACATTTACCATTACCTTTGAAGGTAAGTACTGTAGGCCTGTACCAAGAGTTATTTCCCTTTGTTTGCTATTTACATGTTTTGCATAAACACCATTGTGTGGGAACTTCTTTACTTTGTTTTGCGTGAAAAAAATCACTTATTTTGCAGAATTTGCAAACTACAGTACATGTGTATATGCAATTAAAAATTCCCAGAATTAGTATCTAAGATGACACAATATCATTGGTATTTTAAAAAATAGTTAAGGTTCTTAAAATGGTGTTTGCCAGTGCCCCATGTGATCAATACCCCTTAACGTTAATGTGATAGCTGATGTCAAAATGTCATTTTACGGTAAAACATGAACTGAAGCCATTTCATCTCCAGTGGAATAATTGCTTTGCAAAAATGCTATACAGTCTCATGTGGTACAGTGGTGAAGCTCATTGAGATTACTGGGATGGAATGTGGCTTCAGTTTCCTTGGTAACCTTTAAAAAAACAATTTTTTTTAAAAAGATGTTCTTTATAAATTTTAAGATCTTCAGTACCTGTTATATTTCCTAACCCTTTGACCTTTGAGATTTCAATATGACCTTTAAACTTTATTTCTTAATTACCATTTTATGTTATGTTCCTTTACACTTGACCTTTAGATTTTTAAAACCTTTAACCTTTAATTTTGAATATTTGTGTTGTTTCTTTACCTTTGACCTTTAACCTTTGATAATGAATTAATATTATGTGTAATATTTCTTTACCCTTGACCTTTGACCTTTCATTTTGTTTGATGTACATTTATATTTATTCTTTCCTTACCTCTGAGATTTTAATGTTTTATTGTAAAAAAAAAATTGTGATTGTTTTTTTTTTTATTATTGGAGTTATTTGTTGATGTTTGTTTTATTTTTGGGATAACTTTGTTAACATCTTAAAGATGCAAATGTAAAGAAAGGATCTCATGAATATTTAGATTTGATGTACTCTTATGCTTGTTAACATCGTGAATAGAACAAAATTGGAAGAGTAAATGAATAGAAAAGCTGATTCAAGTAAAAAAAACAAAACACTGAAACAAATTTTTGTCAGTTTCAAAGTTTTTACTTTTTACCTTGATTTAGAATTGATGTATAACATGCAGTGATTTCCCTAAAATTTGTAGCAGGAGGTAGATTGACTAATCTGACAGGGACTCCTAGACCAAAAACGATTTTCAGGTCTTCTGAAGGCAATTTTATGAATTTTAACTGGCCAATTTGGAGTTTAAGGCGGTCAAATCTACCTGTTGTCGCCCCTTATGGAAAACAGTGAACAAGCAACATCCTATAACCTGTAACATGTGTTTTTAAATTAATTTTATATCTGTTAATTTTTATTTTACAATACAAGAGAGAGAGAGAGAGAGAGAGAGAGTGTGCCGACACCAGCCACAGCATATATATATATATATATATAAAGAGAGAGAGAGAGAGAGAATGAAGGAGAAAGTGGGTGGGAGGGGGTCGGCTGTGTATGCCCACACCAGCATAATATATTTATATTTATTATTCATGAGATTAACAGATTAACTGTTATATATGTAATATGTGTACATTGTACATATTATATATTTTTAATTAAGGATTCCATGTTCTCCAAACAGGGCTCACACTGTACCATGTGATAACCCCTAACATTTGTGTGTAAAAATTTTCCATTGAAAATGGGATCACGTTAGTTCATGTTATCTTAAAAAAGATACTGTAGATCACTTTTATTTCGCGATAGATTTATTTTCGCGTATATTTGCGACTCATCCCATTTGCGAATTCAAATATCACGCGAATATATCCAGCTTACAGATGTTGTATTCGGTAAGATTCCAAACGCGAATTCAAATATTCGCGAATAAGGCCAAGATGGTCTTGACGCGAAACTTTCTACTCGCGAAAAATAAGTAATCTACAGTACCCTAAAATTTGTGCTGAACAATTTTGTAAATTGAATATGGAATCATATCAGTTAACATTTTCCTGTAAAAATGGCATCATTTTGAAATTTTCGAGGTAAATGTTTTCCAAAATGGCTGCACAAACATAAGAGGCATTTATCATGTGGTACAGTGGTGAACCCATTGGACGATTTGTTTGTTTGCCATGAATTAGCTTTAAAGTTTTAATTTGCAATTTATCATCATTTTTAGCAATGTTTAAACATATTTGATTTGGTTGTACAAATGTATATATCATGTTAAGCTAAGGTTATGACATGTTGAAGTGTCTGTGTGTATGTGTGTGCATGACTAAACTTACATCTTCTCTGTAACCATTGGGCCAATGGACCCAAATTTGGTTAAGAATGCCCCCAGGTTGGTTAAACTAAAGTCTAAAAGACTAAACCCCCCTCTCCTTGAAAACTATATAGCGTATTTGACAATTAATTGAAATGCTCCAAATTTGTGTTTCAGTTTCAAAACCTTCTAGGAGAGCATGTCCTCCCCTAGGCATGCACATAAGCACCTGTGGTATTCTACCATATTAATCAAAGTCACACACCCCTAGGCTAAATACTTGTCTACGGGCCTCATCACTATTATGACTTATATGAGTGCTATCACATGCTCAGGTGTTTAAAACAATCTAGAAATTCATAGGAATTTTATAAAGTTTTAACTATGAAAGTTGTAAAACCTCTACACATGGAGCACAATTGGTTCCCTTTAGTCTTGCAGGACTATAACTTGTATTTACTTTAAACGTATTTAATTTTGCGAGTATTTATTTTTGCGGTACAGGGATTTTAGACATATCCGTGTAGTTAAATTTTCGCGTTTTTGAAATATGAATTATAAAAACAATAACTATGTTATAATTTTCACTCGGTATTAATGTTTGCGCAATATAAACAACCGCGAAATAAGCGAAAACTAGTACACAGCAAAAATAAATATGTTTACAGTATTTCACTTATACATGTACAGGGATTCATCAAGGGCCTATTTAGGGCTGAAATTTGGCCCCATTCCCAATGGAAAAAACATTAATTTTTTCCCAAAATCGGCTAAGAAAATTCCCAATTAGAAAATTGTGTTGGTTTTTAAACAAAAACGAAAAGTAAATTTTGTGTTGTTAATATTGTACATTTTGTAATTGATTTTGAATTCCAGTGTACATATTTTGTATGTATTGGCATTTTTATTAAGTTGTTGATATAATGAATATCATTCATAGTACAGGTCTCGGTTTCAAAATTGTTCCTTGGTCAAGATTTTCATTCACTTAAATATACCTAATACATGGCATTCCTTTTTAGTTATAACTTGATTGTTTTATGGTTGTAAATGTTAATTGACGTATCGCCGGCAACACCCACAGTGTTCCGTCAAATGGCCGGATGCTTGATTTACACGCAAAAAAAGAAAAATCTGCCTGAATAGCGCCATTTAATGACTTCACTGACACTAGTACGTCATTAGTTGCCGTGACGCTGCTTTGGTACCGTGATGGCGGCCAGTGTCTGAACATTGTGGGCGTGGGCGGCGATACGTCAATTGTGTCGGTGACTTGATTTTTACTGGTTATAGATAATACATATCTTTTGTACATACACATTGTAACTAACATCATTTTGCGTAATTCAACGTGCTTTACAGGTGTATTGCATTTTTATCCCCAGTCTTTTGAAGAAATGGAGGATACAAAAATCTAACTTTTGTGCATCCGGACACTTCTTGTCCAGAGAAATTCTCTAAAACTATGAAGCAGTACAGTCCAACCTGTCTATAAAGGCCATCAAATAATCAATAAGCAGGTTCAAATAATGTGACTAAAGAACAGTTGGGATAAAATTCTACTGGCCTTTATAAGCAGGTGGCCCTTATATAGAAGTGGCCCTTATGTCAGGTTGGACTGTATTTTAGAAAGAATAAATCAATTTGATAGATGTATGAAGATGTGCATGTCATTAATCTGAGTTGGTTTGCTTATTTTCCATATTTTCCTGTGAGTTATGGGCCTTTGGAAATAAGTGCAAACCACAAATAAACACCTACTACTGAGGGATCCTGATTCAATGAATTTGCATGTTACACAATAATGCCCCCCCTCCCCGACAAAATAGAGGTGTGGGTTATATACAGTGTATATTTACTCCAGTTCTTCTACCAGCATTTTTTCCGCCACTTTTCTAAAAAAGTATTGAACAAATCTGTATGAAGTTTCACAGGAACAATCTTTGAGTGAAGTAAATGTGCCTTTAGCAATTCATATTTTGATCATGCACATGGTTGGGATAACATGGATTTCTCAGTTGAGGTTTGTTTGGGGGTGGTGGGGGGTACTATTGCAATGGCCTCCCATTTCAGTTACAGTCAAACCTGTCTTTAAAGGCCACCCAAGGGGACAAGTAAAAGTGACCATTATGGGCAGTTGGTCTTTATATACAGGTTCAAATAATATGAATAAAGAACAATTGGAATACAATTCTACTGGCCTTTATAAGCAGGTGACCCTTGTATAGAGATGGCCATTATGGGCAGTTGGCCTTTATATACAGGTTCAAACAATATGAATAAAGAACAATTAGGATACAATTCTACTGGCCTTTATATGCAGGTGGTCCTTATATAGAGGTGGCCTCTAAAGGACGGGTTGGACTGTATTTGCTATGAAAATTTGCCATAATTAATAGTCATCAATGCAGTGGCACTGAGAGTAAAACGTGACATCTGTGAATCACGGTCAATCAGCTTGAATGACAGGTTGGACTGTATAACATTTTGTAATATATATTATGTTGCTTCTTCTTTTAACTTCATGTTATATGTGATAATCTCAGCAATGTCGTAATAATCAGATCTGAATTATGTAATAAAGTTTTATTTGTTATATACATGTATTTATTTTTATTATACCCCCGAAAACAAGTTTGAGAGGGTATGTAAGAATCACCATGTCTGTCTGTCTGTCCATGTAAAATCATGTTCAGGCCATATGTCATAGCTGCTTTGGACAACTGTCATAAAACTTCACATGAATAATCTTCATGGTCCAAAGGTGTGTCATAACCTTGAACCAAGGCCATATCTTAAAGACCAAGGTCGCAGAAAAACATTTAATGTTGGTGTAAGGGGGTACTTGGCTCTTAAGTGACTAGTTATAATGGTTTTTATGCCCAAGTGAAGTAGATTTCACTACCAATTTTCAAGCGTTGGCCACACCCGGCCCGGGTTGGAAGCCTCAAACCTCCTACATAAAAAGCAAGCACTCTACCATATGAGCTACTGTAGTGGTCCAAAGTGTTGGAGGAATATACTGGAGAGTACCCAGATAACTACTTACCTTTGACAAAAGCACTTGGCATTACGAAATGAAAGTCACAATTCTTTCGGATGGGAACTTAAAATAAACAAGGTCCCATGTCATGGTAGGCTTGGCATGATAAAGAACCCTGTTGTATAATGCCATAAACGCAACACAGAGGCAAAATTTCTGCATCTTGGCCTAAAGCTGGTGACGTCTCGATAGAAGTGAAATATTCTTGACTGGACGTTAAACACTCAACTTTACCTTTGGCAAACAGACAGACCAACTTTCCCACAGTAGGGTGTACCTGGAATGCAATTCTAACCTTGGCTGACAGGCACTTTGTTCTATAAGTGCACACTGTAGACCACTTGGCCATGGAGGACCATAGACAGAATAGCACACACTTGAAAACCAAGAATATGCTAAAATAAAACATTACAAATTCTGAAGCATTGAACCGATACAAAAATCTTCCACACTATGTCAATAGTAGCCATTTTGAAAATATAGAAAAGGTATTTCCTATGAAAATTTGTCAAAATTATTAGTCACCAATGTAGTAGCATCAAGAGTAAAACGTGACATCTGTGTATCACGATCAATCCAGGGATCGACACTAACACTAGCCCGAGGCTAGTAAAAATGGGTCAGGGCTAGTGAATCTTGTATTTCCAGTAGCCCGGTAGGCTAGTAGTTTATTGTAAAATAATAAGTTCATATACTCAATACAAAGCTTTTTAGACCTAATGAGTACATGTTTGTGTGTATATAGATTTTGTTCCATTTTTCCAATTTTTTGGGGTATGGAAGGGGGAACAGGACATGCCCCAGAGTACTCAACTTCTAGCAGGGCTAGTGATTTCAAACAACTACTAGCCCTGTGTGTTATTATTGAAAAAAGTTAATGTCAACCCCTGCAATCAGCTCTTTTCTTGTAGAGAAGACAGGCTGTATTTTCACAAATTTTTTTTTTGCTGGATTGTATATGTAGAATCTTACATTCATGTTTATGTAACATTGAATTTATTAAACTCATGGCACCGAGAGTTGAATTTTATTTTTCCCAGGAGCAGTGAATCAACAAAATCATCAAAAACACCTAAGTTATCCATAAAATTTAAAAAAAAGAAAAAAAAATTTTTTTAAAAGCTTTTATTAAAATTTTTAATTCGGGTAAATAAAATAATTAACATAAATAAACATAAATTCTAAAATCACTTTTTGCACCAGACCTGGATTATCATATGATGAAGCAGATTTTTTGAGTTACTGTAAAGTATTTATTTTCGCGGCATACTAATTTTTGCATATTTTGCGGTCTTTTGTTTGGCGCCAAAATTAATGCATAAAAAATACTATATTATGCTTATTGCGTTACAGTGCATATTTCAACAAGAGGCCCAATAGGGCCCGTACCGCTCACCTGGACCGTTTACAGCACAAAAACACAATAAATTTAACTACAAGGAGCAATAACTCTGATGTAGATATTTAGATATTTATGAAACTTGCTACTCGCATCTGTGACCTTGACCTTCGAACCAATGACCATAATCTATATATTAAAATGATCATTGCATCAATACCAACAATATTCTAATATACATGCCTATACAAAAAGTTCATGGTTTTCAAGATAATGAACCTTTTTGGTATTGTTTTGCAACCGTGACCTTGACCTTTTGACCCATGACCTTTTTCTATACATCAAAATGCTCGTTGTTTCAATACCTACAACATTCTAATATACATGCCTATACAAAAAGTTCGTAGTTTTCAAGATAAAGAACCATTTTGGTATTGATTTGCTACTGTGACCTTGACCTTTAGACCCATGACCTTTTTCTATACATCAAAATTATCATTGTATCAATACTTACAACATTCTATATATATTCTTATACAAAAAGTTCATAGTTTTCAAGATAATTGTATTATACATGTCTATACATTCTAATATACATGCCTATATAAAAAGTTCATAGTTTTCAAGATAATGAACCATTTAAGTATTCTTTCGCATCTGTGACCTTGACCTTTAAACCAATGACCTTAATCTATATATCAAAATGAACGTTACATCAATACTTACAATATTCCAATATACATGCCTATACAAAAAGTTTATAGTTTTCAAAATAATGAACCATTTTGGTATTGATTTGCTACTGTGACCTTGACCTTTAGACCCATGACCTTTTTCTATACATCAAAATTATCGTTGTATCAATACCTGCAACATTCTTATATACATGCCTATACAAAAAGTTCATAGTTTTCAAGATAATGAACCATTTAAGTATTCTTTCGCATCTGTGACCTTGACCTTTAAACCAATGACCTTAATCTATATATCAAAATGATCTTTACATCAATACTAACAATATTCCAATATACATGCCTATACAAAAAGTTTATAGTTTTCAAAATAATGAACCATTTTGGTATGGATTTGTTACTGTGACCTTGACCTTTAGACCCATGACCTTTTTCTATACATCAAAATTATCGTTGTATCAATACCTGCAACATTCTGATATACATGTCTATACAAAAAGTTCATAGTTTTCAAGATAATGAACCATTTAAGTATTCTTTCGCATCTGTGACCTTGACCTTTAAACCAATGACCTTAATCTATATATCAAAATGATCTTTCCTCCTATACTAACAATATTCCAATATGCATGCCTATACAAAAAGTTTATAGTTTTCAAGATAATGAACCATTTTGGTATTGATTTGCTACTGTGACCTTGACCTTTGGACCCATGACCTTTTTCTATACATCAAAATGATCGTTGTATCAATACCTACAACATTCTATATATATTCTTATACAAAAAGTTCATAGTTTTCAAGATAATTGTATTATACATGTCTATACAAAAAGCTTATAGTTTTTGAGATAATTAACCATTTCAGTATTCTTTCGCATCTGTGACCTTGACCTTTAAACCAATGACCTTAATCTATATATCAAAATGATCATTACATCAAAACCAATGATTAACGATTTTGGTATTGTTTTGCTACTGTGACCTTGACCTTTGGACCCATGACCTTTTTCTATACATCAAAATGATCGTTGTATCAATGCCTACAACATTCTAATATACAGGCCTATACAAAAAGTTTATAGTTTTCGAGATAATGAACCATTTTAGTATTCTTTCGCATCTGTGACCTTGACCTTTGAACCAATGACCTTAATCTATATATCAAAATGATCATTACATCAATACCAACAATATTCCAATATACATGCCCATACAAAAAGTTTATAGTTTTCGAGATAATAAATAATATTAGAAAAGTAAAAAAATTAGGTCATGACCTTCATAATTGACCTTGACACCATTTTGAAGGTAATTACAAGAATATGTCAAAACTGAAAACTCCATGTCATTATCTGGTCATATAGTCAAGTTATAACAATTTAAAAATATTTTACGATTTTTTCAAAATTAAACGCAAAAACGCGTAACCTATTTTTAAACGAAATTTCATGAAATGAACAAACTTAATGGTTAAGACTATGTACCAAATATCACATCAGTTTTTGCCTCCAATGAGTGGATCAACAGAAGAAGATTTTTTTAGGTTTTGTCTATCTTTAGTAACAGTGGCCATCTTGGATATTCGATTGCCATGATTTGAACAAACTATAGTTAGACTCTGTCAAGGACCTTCCATGGCAAATTTGGTTTCAGTTGGCCCAGTAGTTTCAGAGGAGAGGATTAAAGTTTACTGACGCACGCACGGACGGACGGACGCACGCATGCACGGACGCACGCCTCGCCATGCCATAAGCTCACATTGCCTTTAGCCAGGTGAGCTAAAAACGCAAAAATTTCACTATGCGGATACCGGTATGTCTTAATTTCCGATACCAGGAAAATAAATACAAGCGAAATTAAATACATTTATAGTAAGTAATAGAGTTTTATGCCCCAGTCAAAATTATTTCACTGATATCAAGGAAGACATCTCAGGGATGATGGAGGAAACCAGAGTGTCTGCAGAAAACCTCAAACCTTGGCGAAGCGAGGTTTCAAATTTTTTACATAAGGATCTACCCGAAATGGGATTTGAACCAAGGCAGTGAGAGGCAATGTGATTCATAAGCCCAAGCCTTAGACCCCTTGGTAACTGAGGCCCCAGGTTATAGGAATACCAGGTACTAAATGTAATAACTTATTCTTGTACAAGTGACAAGACTAGAAAAAAGAAGTGTATTATTCTGAAAAAAAAGTAGTCACCTGCCTTTAAAGACCACTGTTATTGGCTCCCTTAGGTGGCCTTTATAGACAGGTTTGATTGTACTTGATCATGTTGACAACAGCCAAAGTAACCAAGGTTATATGAAAAAAAACCTAGAGCATTCTTTTAAGAGCCAATTGCGTATCGCCCGCCACGCCCACAATGTTCCGTCAAATGGCCGGATGCTTGATTTACATGCAAAAAGAATGAAAAATCGGCCTGAATAGCGCCATTTAATGACGTCACTGACACTAGTACGTCATTTGTTGCCGTGACGCTGCTTTGGTACCGTGATGGCGGCCAGTGTCGGAACATTGTGGGCGCGGTCAGCGACACGTCAACTATTCTTGGAACAGAGTTTACATTGTATAATATATATTGTAATACTGTTAACCAAATTTTTTTGCCTGCAATTATTTTTTTCAGTTTTGAGATGACAAAATAATCGTGATAGTTAATCATCGGGAACTTATTTCTGAAAATGGTTTTATAGATGCCAAATATTCAGCTACTGTCCATAATGCGGAAGTTAATAGTCACAAAAATGGATTTGGAAAGAGAATCGGGAAAATTAGTATCTGTGAATAAAAGTTGGTTTACAGTGGTCCTATATACTGTATAATTGGTTAATTCTGCAGGGAATAAAATTTGCAGTTCAGACACTGGAACTTATTCACAGGTATAAAATTCTGCGGTGCAGTGACTAGTGTTAACAGGTTATCTCTGTCTATGTGTAATCAGTGCTGCATAAAAATATACACTTGGTTTTTAATTTTGCGCTATTAAAGTTAAACCATGAATATAGCGAAATTAAATCCCTAGTGAATAAAAACAACTATACAGTATTTTTACCCATGAGATTGAATCTTATTGCACATTTTTGTCGCCCTCACACTTTTTATATATACACTTGGCCATAAGTTAAAGACCATTTGAATATTATTTTAAAAATGATCAATACATATTTTCAAGTCATACCCTGGCCAGGGTTTGAGTCCACGACCTCCCATATAAGAAGCAAGCACTCTACCAACTGAGCTACCATAGTGGTAGGACTATCGAATGAGAAGCAATGAAATGGTTTTAAGAAATTGAAGAAATTGCTTTTTTTTTGTTTAGAAAACAGGCGAGAATCAGCCCTCAATTTTGTCTGCTAACATGGTAGCCAAATTGACCTGGAATTGTGTCTGGTGGCCTAAAATTTGTAAATGGTGGCCAGCTTGTCCACTTTAAATTTGAACTTTTGTGACCAGAGAACAGATATTATTTCTGTGTTACAGAATTTCATGATATTGTTGCCATTTTAGGCAATATAATGGACACTTTGCATCATCATTATTGTTAATGACAACACTGATGTATGTAAGTGATTGTAAGTCAGTTTAAACCAGAGGCTCAGTGTGGCTGAGCCTGTATCGCTCACCTGACTAAAATGCTTTTAAAGCAAATTTGTATATATGCTTTTCCCATTGGGTCCAATGTGAAACAATGTTCTCCGCTGGCAGCCATGTTTTATGGCAGATCAGAAAAATTTTGGCAATTTATGTAAAGGACCTTCTATACATCATTCCTGTAAAGTTTGGTTCAATTTGCTTTAGTCATTTCTGAGGACATAGTCTAAAATGCGTTTTTCCCATAGGGTCCAATGTTAAATTATCTTATACATCATTCCTGTAAAGTTTGGTTGAATTTGTTTCACTAGCTTCAGAGGAGATAGGGTCCAATGTGAAACTATGTTCTCCGCTGGCAGCCATGTTTTTTGGCAGATCAGAAAAATTTTGGAATTCTATGTAAAGGACCTCCAATACATCATTCCTCTAAAGTTTGGTTAAGTTTGCTTCAGTAGTTTCAGAGTAAAGTAAAGTTTCTAAGTAAAGGACTTTCCTTACACCATTCCTGTAAAGTTTAGTTAAATATGCTTCAGTCATTTCTGAGGAAATAGTCAAAAATGCATTTTTCCCATAGGGTCCAATGTAAAACAATCTTCTGCACTGGCAGCCATGTTTTTTTGGCGGATCAAAAAAATTTCGGCAATCTAAGTAAAGAACCTTCTATACATCATTCCTGTAAAGTTTGGTTAAGTTTGCTTCAATAGTTTCATAGGAGATAGCCAAAATGTGTTTTTCCCATAGGGTCCAATGTTAAACTATGTTCCCCGCTGGCAGCCATGTTTTTAGGCGGATCAGAAAAATTTCGGCAATCTTTGCAAAAGACCTTCCATAAATCATTCCTGTAAAGTTTTATTGAATTCGCTTCAGTCGTTTCAGAGGAGATAGCCAAAATAAGCGTTTTCCCATAGGCCCAATGTTAAACTTTGTTTGGCCCTGGCGGCCATTTTTTTTGGCGGATCAGAAAAATTTGGGCAATCTTAGTAAATGACCTTACATACATTATTAGTGTAAAGTTTGGTTTAAACTGGCTCAGTGGTTTCAAGGAAGATAGCAAATATATGCTTTTCCTATAGGGTCTAATGTTAAACTATCTTCTGTGCTGGCGGCCATGTTTTTTGACGGATCAGAAAAATTTTGGCAATCTAAGTAAAGGACCATCCTTACACCATTCCTGTAAAGTTTGGTTAAATTTGCTTCAGTCACTTCTGAGGAAATAGTCAAAAATGCATTTTTCCCATAGGGTCCCATGTTAAACTATCTTCTGCGCTGGCAGCCATGTTTTTTGGCGGATCAAAACAATTTCGGCAATCTAAGTAAAGGACCTGCTATACATCATTCCTCTAAAGTTTGGTTTAAATTGGCTCAGTGGTTTCAAAGAAGATAGCAAATATATGCTTTTCCTATAGGGTCTAATGTTAAACTATCTTCTGTGCTGGCGGCCATGTTTTTTGACGGATCAGAAAATTTCGGCAATCTAAGTAAAGGACCTTCCTTACACCATTCCTGTAAAGTTTGGTTAAATTTGCTTCAGTCACTTCTGAGGAAATAGTCAAAAATGCATTTTTCCCATAGGGTCCCATGTTAAACTATCTTCTGCGCTGGCAGCCATGTTTTTTGGCGGATCAAAACAATTTCGGCAATCTAAGTAAAGGACCTGCTATACATCATTCCTCTAAAGTTTGGTTTAAATTGGCTCAGTGGTTTCAAAGAAGATAGCAAATATATGCTTTTCCTATAGGGTCTAATGCTAAACTATCTTCTGTGCTGGCGGCCATGTTTTTTGACGGATCAGAAAAATTTCGGCAATCTAAGTAAAGGACCTTCCTTACACCATTCCTGTAAAGTTTGGTTAAATTTGCTTCAGTCACTTCTGAGGAAATAGTCAAAAATGCATTTTTCCCATAGGGTCCCATGTTAAACTATCTTCTGCGCTGGCAGCCATGTTTTTTTGCAGATCAAAACAATTTCGGCAATCTAAGTAAAGGACCTTCTATACATCATTCCTGTAAAGTTTGGTTAAGTTTGCTTCAGTAGTTTCAGAGGAGATAGCCAAAATGTGTTTTTCCCATAGGGTCCAATGTTAAACTATATTCCCCGCTGGCAGCCATGTTTTTAGGCGGATTAAAAAAATTTTGGCAATCTTTGCAAAAGACCTTTTATACATCATTCCTGTAAAGTTTGGTTAAATTTGCTTCAGTCATTTCTGAGGAAATAGTCAAAAATGCATTTTTCCCATAGGGTCCCATGTTAAATTATCTTCTGCGCTGGCGGCCATTTTTTTGGCGGATCAAAATAATTTCGGCAATCTAAGTAAAGGACCTTCTATACATCATTCCTGTAAAGTTTGGTTAAAATTGGTTCAGGGGTTTCAGAGGAGATAGTTAAAATGTGAAAAGTTTACAGACGGACTGACTGACTGACTGACTGACTGACAGACTGACTGACTGACGGACTGACGGACTGACGGACGACGGACGCCGAGTGATGGCAAAAGCTCACATGGCCTTTAGGCCAGGTGAGCTAAAAATGTGCATATTTGTTCACCATATCTTAAAGATGCCTTAATTTTCCTTCATTTGGAAGAAAAGATTGCCTGTCCACTTGGAATTTCCGATGGCCACCTGATAATTTAAATTGGTGGCCAGCTGGCCACTTAGTTTTGAAACCCACTTTGAGGACTGAAAATGCATTGATTTAATAAATAGCATGGTCCTTAACTAATGGCCAAACGTACGTAATCTAAAATATTTATTCATCTGGTGGGTTATTAAAAAATATATTGCTACTGTTATCTTGTCCAGTTAATAAATGATCACTAGAAAAATTAGGTTGAGACGATCCCGAAGCAATCAGGGAATTCTGGGATAATGGTTTATTTATACCTGTATTTAGGTCAAGTTCCCAGTTTCCTGTTACGGGATTAAAATAATCCCGCTCCGAAGATGACGGTTTTAATTCTGAATATTTCATAAAATCGATATTTTCAGTAGTAGAGTTATTATGCATATCAGTGTTCGATGCAAAACTTAAATTTTCAGTTCCAACATCCCATTCTCTGTCTCTTGAAAAATTAATTTGTTGATTCAAATTTTGTGATCCAGTGGCCAATGGCTCATTTTGAGAAAAATTGATTTCCGGATTATGAATTTGTGCTCCAGATTCTGAAAACTGTCCAACATGGTGGGATGTTTGCATTTTTGGGTTTGACATAAAATTCAGATCTTGTGCTCCAGCTTCCAATGGTTCAGGAACTTTAGAACCTGAATGGTCCAAGGGAGATAACTCTGTGTCCTTATTAGCTCCTAAATCGATTTGCTCGGTATGAACTTTTCTCCAATTACCGGCATCACTCTTACACTTTATCTGTATGTCTTCTTCAAAGTTAGTTGTAAAATTTTCGACACTCATTTTACTTCTGTTTTCATCAACTGAATTCTTTACAGTTTTTTCATTTCTGAATTTTGTCTGAAAAATGTTAAAAAGGTAAAATAAAAAAAATTAATGTCCAAAATGGAAAAAAAAGGTCTTTGAATATCAGAAATCAGAAAGTGGTGTTAATTGTAATACAGTAAAAGCTTGTCATAATGCCCCTCAATAACTTTGTCACCTCGTTTATTGCTACAACAAAAGCTCTGTATAATGTCCCTTGATAACTCTGACACCTCGCTTATTAACAAAGTAAAACCTCATACATGTAATGATCCCCATAGACAATTGTGCCACTTCGCTTATTACCGAAGTAAAACCTCATACATGTAATGATGCCCATAGACAATTGTGCCACCTTGCTTATTGCTACAGTAAAACCTTGCATTGTGCTCTCAATGACTGTCAACTCGCTTATCGCCAGTGTAAACCTTAGTATGATGCCCCTAAATAATTTTGCCACTTCGCGTATTGCCATAGTAAAACCTCGTTATAATGTCCTTTAATAACTGTGCCATCTCCCTTATTGCATCAAATTTTTGAATACCTAAAATCTTTTTCTTTTATTTCATTTCTTTATAAATCTCCCTCCATTTATTGGCTTTCCCCAATATATTGACAAAATTTTAAAAAGCAAAAGTTGGCGATGATTCAAGGTTTTAGTATTCAGCTTTTTCATGCCTAACCGTTACACTATAAGCAACACTTTTCCATAGGAGAGAGTTTTACTAAAGTTTTTCAAAGTTGAGTTAAGTAATGGGGTTTTACGTCCCAGTCAAAAATATTTTACTTATATCGAGACAACACCAACTATAAACAAACGTGCAGAAATTTTGCCTGTGCATTTCGCTGATGGCATTATACAGCAGGGTTCTTTATTGTGCCAAGCCTACCATGACACAGGATTTCGTTTATTTTATGTTCCCATCCGAAAGAACCGTGACTTTCATTTCGTAATGCCGAGTGCTAGGCAAAAGAACAGTCACTATCCACTTTCAAGTCTTGGGTCAGACCCGGTCAGGGTTCGAACCCACAACCTTCCACTTAAGGTACAAGCACTCTGAGCTATCACAGTGGTATTAAGTTTATCAGAGATCAAGTTTGCATACCTGCTGGGGGGATATTCCACCAAACAAGGCTGATGCTAGTTCTTTCTTTTTCTCAATTTCTTGTAATTTTCCTTGCTGGATCTGTGTTTGTTGTGCCTCATCTTGAACAGCTGTGTCTTCTTTTTCTTCTCCGATAAATCCCTCTTTTCCCCACCTTCTTTTCACACCAGTAAGGTTAAGTCCCGTTTCTCTGTAATTACAGTGAAAATGTTAATCACTTTACCGACCACTAACTTTATGATGGTTGGGGACAGACGGACGGATGGACTGACTGATTGATTGGATAAGGTTTTATGTCCCAGGTCAAAAATATATCGAGATGTCACCAGCTAAACATGAAGTAGAGGAAATTGTTATCTTTGTAGTGTACTCAGGCCAATGCACAGGGAGGATTCTTTAAAGTGTCACAACTGCCGTAATCAGTAAGCACATGATAACTCAGCAATACAAAGTCAAAGACCATTATGTTTCTTTCATGATGGACACAGAAAGACGAAAATATTATGGATGGATGGATGGATTGATGGATAGTTGGATGGATCGATGGATGGATGGATAGACTGACAGTTGGACTAATAGACTGGTAGACAAGTCAAAAACATTATACAACTTCAATGGAGGGTGTATAAATATAATGCAAGTCATAAACATTGATCAATGTTAATTTGGTATCAAAATTATCATCAAGAAACTATGAAAAAATTTCCTCAAATGTTTTTTAAATTTTTTTTTTATAGAAAATGTATTTCAATTGTTGAAAATTGGGAAACATGTAACATTCTTGACATAGAAATAAAATAAAAATCAGAAGTAGTTTTTTGTACAGTAAATAATTTAAACTCTTGTAACTATATATAACATTTAATTCAGTGAGAGGTCTCAAGTCTGAACTTACGAATCACAGTGCCTCTCAATGCCTAAGGTCAAATCTTACTTGGGGCAGATCCTAGGGTGAGAAAGTTTTGTCAGTTCGTTTATGAAGGTCAGTGGATTCTTTCCTACCACCATCCCTGAATTGACTGTTTGGATATATGTGAAAGTATCTTGACATTGGGCTTAAAACACCATAAATCTACCTCTATATAATTCAGATAGATAACAGTTTTTTCCAACAAAATTTACAAAATTTCCCTGCAAATTAAACGGTTACAAATTTACTATAGACTTTTTCTAAAGTCAACTTACTGTACATTCTGTGCTGAGTCCGATATTCCTGAAGAACTAATGGATTCTCCACCAGTAGCATTCTCCTGACTCGGAACTGAAGAGTCTTCTGACAGAGTTTTATCAACCACTGGATTCAGGCCTGAAAATAAGGACTTTTTGTCTGCAAATATAAATGTTTACATATTACACTTGAATCTGCCTCAAAGGCCACCTACCACTGCAGTAGCTCAGTTGGTAGAGTGCTCTCTCTGTAAGTGGGAGGTCGTGGGTTCGAACCCCGGCCGGGTCTGACCCAAGACTTAAAAGTGGGTAGTGACTGTTCTTTCGCCAAGCACTCGGCATTACGAAATGAAAGTCACAGTTCTTTTGGATGGGAACTTAAAATAAACGAGCTCCCGTGTCTTGGTAGGCTTGGCATGATAAAGAACCCTGCTGTATAATGCCATCAGCGCAATGCACAGGCAAAATTTCTGCACCTTCGCCTATAGCTGGCGACGTCTCGATATAAGTGAAATATTCTTGACTGGGACGTTAAACACCATTACTCACTCACTCACTCAAAGGCCACCTCTATATAAAGGTCACCTACTTTCAAAGGCCAATAAATTTTATCCCAACTGCTCTTTATTTAGGTTATATGAACCTGTATATAAAGGCCACCTGCCCATAAAGATCACATTGTCTGCTTCCCTTGGGTAACCTTTATAGACAGGTTTGAGTGTGCTTGTTTTAACTAGTGTGCAATTTTGTAATATTGTAAAAAAAAGTTGATCCTTGGTTATAATTGAAATGTTTATCAATACGAGAGCAAGTTAATAAGTAACAAGTCTAAATTATTTCCAGTTGAGATCCACCTCTCAACCATCTTTCTTTGTAATTGCGCTCTAGTAATGATGCAACTGACGAATCGCTGACCATGCCCTAAATGTTTCGACAAAGGCCCAAAATGCTTGTATTACACTCAAAAAGAATGAAAACTCAGCTTGAATTGTGCCATTTATTACATCACTGACAATGGTACATCATTAGCTGACTTCATGCTGCTTTGGTACTGTGATGACGGCCAGTGTCAGGACATAAAAGGCATGGCTGGCCATACGTAAATTAAGTCAATGGTGTTCGAGTGCCATCAGCCCAGAACTGAAAATGTCAGAGTCCTTCCCATTGACTCACTCCTAAAGTGTCGTGTCACAACTTCTTCATCAGACTGGAAATGACATCCAAATATATCATTTTTTCAATTTTGAGAATAGGAAAATGTTGTATAAGCTAGGTCAGGCAAATAGGATGTGGTATCAATTCATACTGGTTTCACTCTACAGGATCTATTGCAACATAACCCCTTCATATATGCAAGTCTGAAAGCCTAAAAGTGATTATTGCCAAGTATTGACAAATTTTGCCCATTAGTTTTTGAGAAGAAGATTAGAGTGTAAAATTTACACACAATGGATGATGGATGTGCAGCAATTGCAAAAGACAGGCTCAGGTGAGCTAAAAATAAACTAAGTCAAAAAGGGGACATAACCCCTTCATTTGTGCAAATCTAAAAGCCCTTTACTTAGAAATAATTATTGCCAAGTATTAAGAAATTTTGCCCATTAGTTTTGTAGAAGGAAGATTAAATTGTAAAGTTTACACACAATGGACGGACTGTGATTGGAATAGAAAGGGTCAGGTGAGCAAAAAATGAACAAAAACCTACCATGTATTTCTGAAGTAGTGTCTTTCCGCAGATAACAGGGTTTGTATGGTGGACAGCCATGCTCCAGAGAGTTTATGACAAAATCATCCAGGAAGGACAATGTAAAATCCATCTACAAAAGAATTAGTTCTAATAAAATTTGATATATTGTCATGGCAACATTTCATGTAAATTCATCTACAAAAAAAATTAGTTCTCATAATAATTATATATATCGTCATTACAACATTTCATGTAAATTCATCTACAAAAGAAATTAGTTTTCATAATAATTATATGCATCTCCATGGCAACATTTTTATTTTTAATATCCATTATCAAAACAATTACTTTTCAGATGTACATGTATGTATCCATGGCAACATTATCATCTTTTAGTAAACATCTACAAAACAATTATTTCTGATTGTAAAAATCAGCAAAAATGTTGCCATGGTGATACATATAATTATGTGAAGTAGTTGTTTTTTACTGAAATGTTGCCGTGGCAATACTTGTAATCAGTGGTTACAAGAATAATTACCTGTGATGTTTTTGTGCCATTCTTTCTTGAAACTGTGTCTTAATTCCAGAAAATCTAAGAGCTCTTTTAATTTCTGAAAAAAAAAATTATTTCCAATTAAATCAAGGATCAATATTGCAGAAATATTTATATCATGAAATAATTTTTGGTTTATATTTGCTATAAAAAAAAAAAATGGTCACAAGAAATCAGAATCTTAATTTTTTGTAAATTTTCGAATCCCCAGAATGAATTCAGAAGTTTACAGACAAAAATCTAACCACAACTGTTTTTATACTTATTATATAAAGTATACAACTAAATGGATGGATGGACAGAAGAACAACACCATACCGTAATACCTCCCAGCTGTGGTGGCCTGGTGGATAAGACATCAGTCTTCAAATCCAGGATCTCTCACCGCTGTGAGTTCGAGTTCTACTCAGACTACATGTGGGAAAGTGAATTTTCCTTGCCGTTGGTCTTTACTAGTTTACCTGGTATCAGTATAATGTGACTGGGGGAGTGGTATGCTTGTCTGTGGCATACTGACTCTGTGAGCTAGCACGTTAAAGTCGACCTGAGTACGCGCTAGTACAAGGCAGACCATACAACACACTCGCACTTCACATGCATACACGAAATTGTTCATAGATTAATCCATTGGGATTAATAAAATAGTTCTCGTTGTGAATAGCTGAAAAATTGCAGATGCAACATTAAGCAACATTCAACCAACCAACCAACCAACCTCCCATCTTTAAGGAGCATATAAAAACGTAAGATCAATTTACCTGCTTAATCAGTAAATTTTCTTCTTTTATATTTAAATCAGTAATTTTTTCATTAATAATGTCTGATGAAAGAACTTTGGAATAAGAAAGCTTAATTAAGGATGAAATAATCCATAATTTAGTGCTGACATCTAGTGTTGGTCTTGTAAACTGATTCAGGAAAAGGGAGATAATTTTGTCTTCTGGCATATTCTTCAACATGTCTGCAAATTCTCCTAAAACCTGTAAATAGAAAAAAAGACAACCAAAATCCACCACACGTTTGAATTCATTCAAAATTACCTGACATCTTTTAAAATTCCCTGACAATTCCCTCACCTTGAAAAAAATTCCCACACTTTTCCCTGATGTGTGAGAACCGTGCACATGATGCAACAATACCTGTATTAAGACACCAACTTTCTGTGGCAGCCCGAGGCAAATAGAGGTCCCATTGATACCTTATTTTGCAAAATGACTAAACTCTTAAAGCCTAAGTGGGCCATTTTAAATATTACATATGAATGAAATGGTGTGTTAGAGGAAAGCTTTTGAGGATGGTCCTATCTGATAATTCCTAGAATCACCATGGTGGAGTAAAGGTGCTTCATGCCCATGTCAAGACACTTATATCAAGATGATCAGTTCTGAGATGGTGGAGAAACTAAAAAAATCTGAGTACTACAGTTTCCTCAAATATTCCAGGAATGACTGCCTCAATATAAATAACTTTATCAGCCATACCATGCATATTACAATAAAACGATGCAGAAGATAAATCTGCAGTTTAATGAGTGTTGGTTAGTAGTTTTCCACTGGGTACTACAGTTTCATCCACTACTCCAGGAATGACTGTCTTGTTATAAGTGACTTCATCACGCATGCCATGCATTTACCCAAAAATTCAGGTGATAAATCATCAGTTTAATGAGTGATGGTCAGGGGTTTTTCACAGGGTACTCCAGTTTTCTCCACCATTCCAGAAATGACTGGCTCAGAGAAAGAATCTTGACTGGGGTGTAAACTATCCTTAAATTGTAAGTCCACACCTTTAACAATTGGAACTTTTGTCTTAAATTCTTAAACAGTAAATTCTGGGTGAAAAAGTGGTAGAGGACCCTCCTTGAGAGCAGGATGTCATGGGTTTGAATCTCCGCTGGATCATAATAACACGAATAAGGGTTTAAAATTTGAGAACATGCTTCCACATCTGGCCCTTGGTCTTAAGAAGAAAGAATATTGATGTCAGTATAATGTAACTGGGAGAATGGTATGCTTGTTTGTCGTGTACTGACTCTGTTAACTTGCACATTAAAGTTGTACTAGTTCAGAAGACGAGTCTTTAATAAATAAACCACTGCGGTAGCTCAGTTGGTAGAGTGCTCGCTCCGTAAGTGGGAGGTCGTGGGTTCGATCCCCGGCCGGGTCTGACCCAAGACTTGAAAGTGGGTAGTGACTGTTCTTTTGCCAAGCACTCGGCACTACGAAATGAAAGTCACTGTTCTTTCGGATGGGAACTTAAAATAAACGAGGTCCCATGTCACGGTGGGCTTGGCACGCTAAAGAACGCTGCTGTATAATGCCATAAGCGCAACGCACAGGCAAAATTTCTGCACCTTCGCCTATAGCTGGCGACGTCTCGATATAAGTGAAATATTCTTGACTGGGACGTTAAACACCATTACTCAACTCAATTCTACTTTAATAAATAAACATTCTACACATTATACAGTCCTATTGGGGTTTGAACTTGTGACCTTTTGATCTTTGAAGCGTAAGTCTGCAATCGTAACCATGCTTACTTACCCAAGAAGAAATTTGTACTAATTCAGGAGATGAGTCTTTTATAAATAAACATTCAACACATTTTTTTATCAGATGTTGTTTAAATTCTACAGGATTATCTCCCTTGTTCTGTGACTCGTTACAGACACCACAACCTGAAATAACAAATAAAGCAAAACTTAGTGATTTAAATTTTTTGGCGACATTTTAATAATCATCACTAAAAGCTTAATATTCACATTTGTGATGTTTGATTGTATTAAACTCTGTTTGAGAGAAATGAAGTTATAGGACTGTAATTACATTTGTTAACAGATTTGATTATTGGCAAATTTGTGCTGCCGAAAACAAAGTGCAAATAGTAGAAACAGGAATTTAAATAACAAACCTGTATCACAATGTATTTTGTTTATTAATTTGAACATAACATAATCACCTACAACAAACGCAAAATATTCCATTGTTATAATAGTGATGGGAAAATTGCAAAAGGTTCCAGTTGATTGAGCACCTAAGATTTAAATGCCTATAGTTTTTAGCACCCATCCAAAAAAATTAGTCATGACTCTGTTTGCTGAATTGCATTGCTTGTGATGTCAACAATGAAAATGCAGCCATGCTGGAGTTTATGTTGACAGATGGTGCAGTTAATGTGTCAATATTTGCAAAAAATCACTCTCACCTTTTTGGACGGCGCCTATAATTTTGTTGACAATGTCCGGTGGTATACTTGTTTTATTTAACTGTAGTAACTTAAACTCACACTTACCTTTTTGGACTGCGCCTATAATTTTGTTGACAATGTCCGATGGTATACTTGTTTTATTTAGCTGTAGTAACTTAAACTCACACTTACCTTTTTGGACAGCGCCTATAATTTTGTTGACAATGTCTGATGGTATACTTGTTTTATTTAGCTGTAGTAACTTAAACTCACACTTACCTTTTTGGACTGCGCCTATAATTTTGTTGACAATGTCCGATGGTATACTTGTTTTATTTAGCTGTAGTAACTTAAACTCACACTTACCTTTTTGGATGGCACCTATAATTTTGTTGACAATGTCTGATGGTATACTTGTTTTATTTAGCTGTAGTATCTTAAACTCACACTTACCTTTTTGGACAGCGTCTATAATTTTGTTGACAATATCCGGTGGTATACTTGTTTTATTTAACTGTAGTAACTTAATCATAGTGTCCACATATAACTGACCAGAGCTGGAAAATCTGGACAATGTTAAGGCTGATTGGTTGATTCACTGACTTACTGATTGATAAGTGGATGGATGGATTGGTTGGCTGGTTGATTTTTGGTTGGTTGGTTGGTTTGTTGGATGTTTGGTTGATTGGAATATTGGTTAGTTGATTGGTTGGTTAAAAGAATAGATGGATGGTTGGTTGGTTGGTTAGTTAGTAGGTACTTACGTTTTTTAGTAGGTTGGGCAGATTGTTGGTCGGTTGAATTTGATTTTATTCAACAATTTATCAGCTATTCAGGAATTTTATGTATTAATCTCAAAGACTGAATCAGCTGTATTTCATTCATCTTTTTTGTTGTGCAAGAACTAGTGAGCAAATGATAATGATACTTTACAATGATATTATTTTGCACACACCCTTTACATTTATGAAGCTGGTAGACCTTGATCAACATTCAAGGTCGCATAGACAGCTGATGTCCCAAAAAAGGAGTCAATATGATAAATAAGGTCACTGTGACACCCCAAAATAAAGCAGTATATAAGGTAAAGTGCTTCTGACCCCAAAACAAATTAGAAAAACTGTGAGCCACAAGCTCACAACAAATACCCCCCCCCCCCATAATAAAAATCCATCGGATCAAGTTTTTAAATAGGAGGTGCACATCTACATTATCTCACAAAGATTGTGTGAAAGTTTCATGAAAATCCATTGAAGGGTTTAGGAGGAGTTGCGGATAAGAGATAGGTACCCTAAGGTGTAACGGAAGGATGGACACACGGACGGACACCCCTATCACTATATACCCCCCACTTTTTAAGCAAGGAGTATAATGAGTTGTAATGGCCTCTAACCCTCCTCCCCCAACAAACATTTAATATGGAAATATGCCTTTGATGTTTTCAAACAAATAAATAAATAAAGTAAATTGCGCCTTTATTTAAGAGCATTTTAACATATCTATCCCTTTGTCAGTGCACATTAGAGGCACGAACCATACCACACCAACTCCTTTCAATATAAAAATCATGTATTATTTTTTTCCAAGAAAACAAAGTCCAAAAAATCGAATTTTAAATGTATATATGTCACTGTGACTTTTAAAAGGATATTTTTCAGCTAAAATCACAACTTTTCCGGCAATATCCATCTGCCAGTATTTATTTGATGTTTTGGTCATGTGATCCAATAATCGACCAATCACAACTTGTACATTCACAGGATTAGCCATGTTGAAAAGTAGTTCTAATGTCTAAAATATAAAGAGAGAAAAAAATAGTCACAGTAGGGTCAATAATTCTTGTGGTCTAAAGGGTGTACATGTACAGATCACAGTTTGTCAAGCACTTTTTGGCTAAAAAAATTAGGAAATCAGGAGGGGTTTTGGTAAAAAATCAGGAGATTATCAGGAATATTTGGTATAAAAGTGATAACCCCCCCCCCCTTTGCCCCTCTGCCTTTCTCCCCTCTAAGTAAGACCTTCAGCTTATATGAATTTAAGGATGATGTAAAGGTCATTATCAGAATGTCAAAATATAATAGGCAAGCTAAAATGTCTTACTTAAATAGGTCATTTTCATTCCAACATAATATTATTTTGTTTTTGGGAAAAGGTTCAAAATCAGGAGTTATCAGGAGTTTATCAAACAAAATCAGGAGTTGTTTGACAGACCGAGATCTTATCACCTCTCGCCGCCTAGGTTCAAATCCAACTGAGGACAAGTAAGCTTGTCAAACTTACTTGCTGAAGGTCGGTGGTTTTTCTGGCAAATCTAGTTTCCTTTACTTTTCCTGAAATGACTGCCTCAATATAAGTGCAAAAATCTTGACTGAGGCATATATCACCATTCCATATATATACATGTATATGTCATAACAATATTTATGTATGTAAAAGCCATTTATATTATTTTATACCATTCATTTATATATAACAAGAAGAACCGTACACAACGGTGAAACATGTTTCATAGACTAAATTCATTTTAACTTATTTTTCAGGTAAACACACATATATATATATATATAATTCTCATTATGTGACCAGTATTCATCCATGTACAAGATATGGATTGGTATCTTAATTTTTGATTATGAAGTAATAGTGCTTTATGCCACAGTCAAGATTATTTCACTTATATAGAGGCAGTCAGTTCTAGGATGCTGAAAGAAACTAGTGAATATATGGTTTTCTCCAGGTATTTTGGTTTTCCCCAGACTGTCTTTGAACTGACCACCTCAGTATAAGTGATAAGACCGAAACTTGGGCGTAAAACACCATGATTCCAAAATATCTCTCTACTGCCTGTGATCATCAAATTTCATACCTATTATGCTTACCTTCCATTGTATAGAGGGGATCATCCAAAAGTTCCACAACTATCATCTGATAATCCAAGACATACTGATATCTCCATTACCCTACCCCCAACCACATCCCAACCCACACTCCCACCCACTATCATCAACCTACCTTCCTTTGTATGGCGTAGTGGGGATCATCTAAAAGTTCTACAACTATCATCTGATAATCTAGTGCTGATTCTGGTCTAACTCGCACTAGCGATGTCAATGACTTTATACCTACAGGACAAAACAAAACCATTAATATGTAATCTAACGTTGGTGGTTTTTTCTGGGTACTCCGGTTTCCTCCACTAACCAACTGGATATACATGTATTGGCAATGGAAATAAAAACACCACTTGATATAGCATGTTAGTTTTCCTACTCTCATTATATATAAAAACAGCATTAACTTACGGATCCCCCCTGCCTCTCACCACTTGCATTTGAATCCTACTCGGGTAAAAGGCCACGGTGGCCTAATGGATAAGACGTCAGTCTACAAATCCAGGATCTCTCACCGCTGTGAGCTCAAGTCTTGCTCAGACCACATGTAGGAAAGTGAATTTTTCTTAAGTTGGCATTTACTGGTTCACCCGGTGTTAGTATAATGTGACTGGGGGAGTGGTACGCTTGTCTGTGGCGAACTGACTTGATGAGCTAGTACTTTACAGTCAGCCTGAATGCACGCTGGTACAAGGCAGGCCATAAAACACACTCACACTTTACATGTATACACGAACTTGTCCATAGATTTATCCATAAAATAGTTTCCATCGCAAAAAATAGTACCCGATACCTGAAAAATTACCGATGTGACGTTAATCAACAACAGCAGCACTCAGGAAGATCCTAATGTGAAATTTTCACTTGCCCAAGGTTTGTGGTCTTCTCTAGGCACTCCAGTTTTCTCCACAATCCCATAAATAATTGCCCCGATATAAGTGAACAAATCCTGATTTGGACATAAACCTTCATTACCCCAGGCCGGCATTCCCAAACTGATCACCTTGATAAAAGTGAAAGAATCTTGACTGGGTTTTAAAACACTATAACTACAGTCCACTTTTCCTGAAAAACTAATCTCAAATCTGGTATCTGTACTATATATAAACATGTTCATCTTCTTTAATCCTACTGTAAAATGAGACCACTGTGGTAGCTCAGTTGGTAGAGTTCTCGCTCCATAAGTGGGAGGTCGTGGGTTCAAACCCCGACCGGGTCTGACCCAAGACTTAAACAAGAGGCCCATGGGCCTTAACGCTCACCTGAGGAAGAGTACATATCTTATGCAGAGGTTCAATGGTCAATGACATTAATAAAAGAGAAATCAAAATTTTCAGCAGTAAGGGCCAATAATATGCAAATATTTTTGCAAATTAATTATAATAATTATTATATAAGTATGCTATATATAACATATTTAAAGTCTAGCTACAATATATTATTTATAAATAGCTAAAACATGTGCATTAGGCCAATACCTACAATATTCCAATATACATGCCTATACAAAGAGTTTATAGTTTTTGAGATAATTAACAATTTAAGTATTTGTTTGCATCTATGACCTTGACCTTTGAACCTATGACCTTCATTCATATATCAAAATGATTGTTGTGCAAATGCCTACAATATTCCAATATACATGCCTATACAAAAAGTTTATAGTTTTTGAGATAATTAACAATTTAAGTATTTGTTTGCGTCTATGACCTTGACCTTTGAACCTATGACCTTCATTCATATATCAAAATGATCGTTAGGCCAATACGTACCTTATTCCAATATACATGGCTATACAAAAAGTTTATAGTTTTTGAGATAATTAACCATTTAAGTATTAGTTTGCATCTATGACCTTGACCTTTGAACCTATGACCTTCATTCATATATCAAAATGATTGTTGTGCAAATGCCTAAAATATTCTAATATAAATGTCTATACAAACAGTTTATAGTTTTTGAGATAATTAACCATTTAAATATTCGTTCACAGCTACGACCTTGACCTTTGAACCTATGACCTTCATTCATATATCAAAATGATCGTTAGGCCAATACCTACAATATTCTAATATACATGCCTATACAAAAAGTTTATAGTTTTTGAGATAACTAACCATTTAAGTATTTGTTCAATTCTATGACCTTGACCTTTGAACCTATGACCTTCATTCATATATCAAAATGATCATTAGGCCAATACCTACAATATTCCAATATACATGCCTATACAAAAAGTTTATAGTTTTTGAGATAATTAACCATTTAAGTATTTGTTCGTGTCTATGACCTTGACCTTTGAACCTATGACCTTCATTCATATATCAAAATGATCGTTAGGCCAATACCTACAATATTCCATATTACATGACTATACAAAAAGTTTATAGTTTTTAAGATAATTACCCATTTCAGTACTTGTTTACATCTGTGACCTTGACCTTTGAACCAATGACCTTTATTTATATATCAAAATGACCATTGTGCCATTACCTACAATATTCTGATATACATGCCTATACAAAAAATTCATAGTTTTGCAGATAATTAACTATTTTGGTATTTTTGGACATCTGTGACCTTGACCTTTGAACCCATGACCCTGATCTATGTATCAAAATGATCGTCATGTCAATACCTACAAATAACTGAAAATCCTGCGCCATTATCACAAGAAATGTTAAAAAAATAGCATTTTTTATCAAAGGTCAAAAACTGGGACATGACATTGACCTTCGACCTTGACATCAATTGGAAGAAAATTGCAAGACAAGATCAACAGTGAAAACTCCATACAATTATCTTCAGCCGTTATGAAGTTATAACAATAAATGTCTTATTTTAAAAATTAGGTAATTTTACGCAAAAAACGCGTAACCTATTTTTCGTCTAATTGTCACGAAAAACACAATTTTAATGTTCCCAGGTATGCTGAATCCAAATATCCAATCAAAATTTGCCTGCACCTTTTGGTTTCAGAGAAGAAGATTTTTTTGTCTTTTTGCTATTTTTAGTAACAGCGGCCATCTTGTTGGGCGTGGCCAAAGCCCGAACACAATTTTGAAAGGCTGTTACCCAGGCATGATAATCACCAAGTTTCATCAAATATGGCCCAGTAGTTTTGGAGGAGAAGATTAAAATGTAAAGTTTACACACGACGGACGACGGACGACGCACGACGTACGACGGACGACGGACGGTGATAGATTGCAATAGCTCATCTGAGCCTTTGGCTCAGGTGAGCTAAAAAGTGGGTAGTGAGTGTTCTTTCCTCAAGCACTCGGATTTACGAAATGAAAGTCACGGTTCTTTCAGATGGGAACTTAAAATAAACAAGGTCCCATGTGACGGTAAGCTTGGTGCCATAAAGAACCCTAATGCCATAAGCACAATACACTGGCAAAATTTCTGCACCTTCGCCTATAGCTGACGACACCTCAATATAAGTGAATATTCTTGACTTGGACGTTAAACACCATAACTCAACTCAACATCTATTGTAAAATGCTAAAAGAGACAGGAATTACAAAAACCAGTGAAGTCTCTTAAGAGACAAATACCATACTGTACATGTATTTATTTTTGTGGTGTACAAATTTTCGCCTTTTCCGCTGAAATTTGTTTCGCGTGGAAATTAATACAGAGCAGCAAACAATAAATTATGCCTATTATGTTATAGTGCATATTTCAAAAACGCAGAAATTTAACTATGCGGGTATGTCTAAATTTCCTTAACCTCGAAAATAAATACATGGGAAATTAAATACGTTTACAATATATGACATTAGAATTGCCAGACCAAAAACAAAATTACAAACCGATATATCTGAGATTATTATCAGTGGATCTTATAAATCTGCTGACACATTTAGAAGCTTCCTGTAACAGTGATTCCTCGGGATATATACTGGTAATAGTGGTTATACACTCGTACATTACACCTGGAAAATAAAACAAATGTTATGTTTTACTGAATTCAAGTCAATTCGCCCCACGGTAAATTCGCCCCTGTCAAATTTGCCCCCACTTTCAACAAATTCGCCCCCATGACAAAATCGCCCCAATTCTTGCAAATTCCCCCCCCCCCCCCCCCATTTTTTCTCAATAACCATATAACAAAATAATATTTTTAATTTTATTTTCTTATAAAAATCAAATAAAAATAATGCTACTTTAGAAATGAAACATTCCAGTGCATCCATTTAATAATGGATTTAACTTTATATCTAATTGTATTATTAAACATTTCATTGTTGCTTTGACAAAATAATTTTTATTTATAAAATACCGACTTAGTAGAAGCATTCAAGTGAACAATAAATTTGATGTTACCAGGAATAGAGACATTATTTCGTAAGAAGCGCCTGGTATGTTGAAAAAGACATTTTTAATGATTTCTCTCAATGATGTAATCTATCAATACTCTAATGACTATTTTTTATGTTATTCTTTATTAAACTTTAAGTATTTTTTTTGTACTGTACCCACTGTTATGATTAAATCATAGTCTTACAAAGGGGTTTTGATATGAATGCGCACCAAAAAACAACAACATTGCAATAAAAACAATACATACATGTATTTACACATAATAATTTTATGTTACTTTTACAATTTCAATAAAAGAAGATGATTTTTCAAAATCGGGGGCCAATTTGACCATTGGGACGAATTTGCAAAAGGTGGGGCGATTTTGAATGGGGGGGGGGGGGGGGGGGGGGGGGGGGGGATATTGACATGGGAGCGAATTTGATGAAAGGGGGGCAAATTTGACAGGTGCGACTTTACCGTGGGGCGAATTGACCTGATCCTACTAATCAAACAATAGTTGTCCTCATGAACGTGTTTTGGTTTTCATGGTTAATTGGTTTAAAGTAAATGCTTTAAGATCACAGTTCCTTTCACTTACTAGATTTGATTCCCATTGGATACAGATTCTAGCCTGAGAAAGTGTGGATATAGCTCGGTCCTTTGAGAAGATTGGTGGTTTTCTCCTGGCATTCCAGTTTCCTCCACAATCCATAAACAATCTGCCTTGATATAAGTGGGAGAATCTTGACTGTAAAAGTGTTGAACATCATTAATCCACTCCAAACTAAAGACATAAAAACTTTTTATTTCCAGACACAGACTTGCTTAAAAAATGAACAGTGACCGTCATAATTACATATTATATCAATTTTAATTTTACAGCACTAGACGGCTGTTTCGGAGTACATTTCCTCATTATGTAGTGCTTGGAAAAAATTGTGAAACAATTTTGGTTTCACGATACCAAAAATATACATGTATTTTACCAAATTTAGCTAAGGAAATACTTTGTATGAGGGAGTATATCTTAGTTTTTAGGAATTTTAAATTTTAACTAACTAGCATGACATATTTCTTAGGCAAGACTAGGAATATAACACCAATCTCCCCCGAACAAGACCAGCAAAGTGGTATAAAATTTGAAAATAATACTTACCAAAAGCCATATAGTCTTTCATATTAGTTTTCTGTAAAACGTCTGCTAATACTGAATACATCTGTTTGCTTAACCTACAAGGAATGAATGAATGAATGAATGGACAGATGGATGGATAGATGAATGAATGGACATATAGATGGATAGAGAATGAATGAATGAATGAATGAATGAATGAATGATGAATGAATGAATGAATGAATGAATGAATGAATGAATGAATGAATGAATGAATGATGAATGAATGAATGAATCAATCAAGTCATACATACCTCTTAGAGTGGTAGGTTAAAAAAGTTTCATGAAAAGGAGTGGTACCAAAATAATTATGTCCCTTTCACAAGGAAACTTGGTTTATTTAACTAATAACATGGAACAGTGAAATTTGCAAAATTTCCAAAGAAAGTCAATAAATTTAGAGTAGGTTTGTTATTTTTTCATCATTGGAGCATAAAAACATTAGTAATTCACTCCAATCTTAATGGTTGAACTGAAAAATAACATTTACCTCACCTACACTCTGCCATCTGGTGGAGAGACAATAAACTATTTCTGTAAACAAGTTTATACTGGCACATACTTATTTAAGATATTTTACTTTCCCAAAAGAAAAAAAGCCCATTCTTTCAGCATATCAAGTTAAGTTGAGTTGAGTAATGGTGTTTAACGTCCCAGTCAAGAATATTTCACTTATATCAAGACATTGCCAGCTATAGGTGAAGGTACAGATATTTTGCCTGTGTGTTGTACTATTGGCATTATACAGCAGGGTTCTTTATCGTGCCAAGCCCACTGTGACACAGGACCTCATTTATTTTAAGTCCCCATCCAAAAGAACTGTGACTTTCATTTCGTAATGCCGAGTGCTTGGCGAAAGAACAGTCACTACCCACTTTTAAGTCTTGGGTCAGACCCGGCCGGGGTTCGAACCCACGACCTCCCACTTACAGAGAGAGCACTCTACCAACTGAGTTCTCATCTGAAAGAACCCTGAATTTCATTTCGTAATGTCGAGTGCTTGGTGAAAGAACAGTCACTACCCACTTTCAAGTATTGTGTCAGACACAGTCAGGGTTCGAATCCACGACCTCCCACTTACGGAGTGAGCACTCTACCAACTGAGCTACGGCAGTGGTTTTCAGCATATGGTATCAACTTTGTATGCATACAGAGCCACTTATTGTAATTTTAGCTTTGTTTTATTCTAGTGGAAATTTCCGAGTTTACAATATATAACTCACTCAGTATTATTAACTCCTAATAATGCAAGAGTTCGAAGGATCTGTATCTGTAACCATGGTAACGGGATGCTATGGTATTCAAATGAAGCTGGAAGAATCCCATTTACAACTTGCTGTAAAATATTGACCAACACGGGGACTATGGAGTGAAAGTTTTCTGGATTTCTCTGAAATGATAAATTAAAATTGTTTTACATCTGGTAACAATCAGTCAAAGGTAGACATAGTATTTGACATATCGCCAGCCACGCCCACAATGTTCCAACAAAGGCCCAACACGCTTGAATTAGGTGCAAAAAGAATGAAAACTCTGCCTGCATTTTGCTGTTTAGTGACGTCATTGACATTTGTACATCATCAGTTGCCTCAACACTGCTTTGGTACCGTGATGGTTCATTGTGTCGGAACATTGTGGGTGTGGTCGGTGAAATGTCAATTGTACATGTAGACGAGTATTTCATGATAGTGTTGAATCGATCAGTAGAAAATACTATACCTCATAAATTTAAGTTTCTATTGAAAAGCATTGTAACTGCTCCAGTTCATATTTTCTTATATGGTCCGACACAGGTCCATTTTTTTTCATATAAATTATCTGCCCTTTGTTTCCCTTTCTGTCCTTTTCAACGAGTTGTTTCCCTTGATGATCTAAATTGCTCCGCTTTATTTTGCCAAATGAACCAATTATTAAATGCCTTCATAGGCCATATTTGAACCCTGCAGACAGATGGATTAGGTGATTCCATAATACACCACCCCACACACCCTGCCCTACTTTGTTGCAGGGTTTTTGACAACACACACACACACACACACGACACACTCCACCTTACTTCGTTGCAGGGTTTATGACAATGTTCAACCAATCATTTAATGGTACTACCTTTACAGATGGTGATAAATACTGACACAACCCCCCCCCCCCCCCCCCCACACACACACACACGACACACCAAAACTTACTTCGTTGCAGGGTTTATGACACTGTTCAATCAATCATTCAATGGTACTACCTTTACAAGATGGTGATAGATACTGACACAACCCCAACCCCAACACACATGACAAACCCCACCTTACTTCATTGCAAGGGTATGACAACATTCAACCAATCATTCAATGGTATTAACTTTACAAGATGGTGATAGATACTGACACAACCCCAACCCCAACACACATGACAAACCCCACCTTACTTCATTGCAAGGGTATGACAACATTCAACCAATCATTCAATGGTATTAACTTTACAAGATGGTGATAGATACTGACACAACCCCAACCCCAACACACATGACAAACCCCACCTTACTTCATTGCAAGGGTATGACAACATTCAACCAATCATTCAATGGTATTAACTTTACAAGATGGTGATAGATACTGACACAACCCCAACCCCAACACACATGACAAACCCCACCTTACTTCATTGCAAGGGTATGACAACATTCAACCAATCATTCAATGGTATTAACTTTACAAGATGGTGATAGATACTGACACAACCCCAACCCCAACACACATGACAAACCCCACCTTACTTCATTGCAAGGGTATGACAACATTCAACCAATCATTCAATGGTATTAACTTTACAAGATGGTGATAGATACTGACACAACCCCAACCCCAACACACATGACAAACCCCACCTTACTTCATTGCAAGGGTATGACAACATTCAACCAATCATTCAATGGTATTAACTTTACAAGATGGTGATAGATACTGACACAACCCCAACCCCAACACACATGACAAACCCCACCTTACTTCATTGCAAGGGTATGACAACATTCAACCAATCATTCAATGGTATTAACTTTACAAGATGGTGATAGATACTGACACAACCCCAACCCCAACACACATGACAAACCCCACCTTACTTCATTGCAAGGGTATGACAACATTCAACCAATCATTCAATGGTATTAACTTTACAAGATGGTGATAGATACTGACACAACCCCAACCCAACACACATGACAAACCCCACCTTACTTCATTGCAAGGGTATGACAACATTCAACCAATCATTCAATGGTATTAACTTTACAAGATGGTGATAGATACTGACACAACCCCAACCCAACACACATGACAAACCCCACCTTACTTCATTGCAAGGTATGACAACATTCAACCAATCATTCAATGGTATTAACTTTACAAGATGGTGATAGATACTGACACAACCCAACCCCAACACACATGACAAACCCCACCTTACTTCATTGCAAGGGTATGACAACATTCAACCAATCATTCAATGGTATTAACTTTACAAGATGGTGATAGATACTGACACAACCCCAACCCCAACACACATGACAAACCCACCTTACTTCATTGCAAGGGTATGACAACATTCAACCAATCATTCAATGGTATTAACTTTACAAGATGGTGATAGATACTGACACAACCCCAACCCCAAACACATGACAAACCCCACCTTACTTCATTGCAAGGGTATGACAACATTCAACCAATCATTCAATGGTATTAACTTTACAAGATGGTGATAGATACTGACACAACCCAACCCCAACACACATGACAAACCCCACCTTACTTCATTGCAAGGGTATGACAACATTCAACCAATCATTCAATGGTATTAACTTTACAAGATGGTGATAGATACTGACACAACCCCAACCCCAACACACATGACAAACCCCACCTTACTTCATTGCAAGGGTATGACAACATTCAACCAATCATTCAATGGTATTAACTTTACAAGATGGTGATAGATACTGACACAACCCCAACCCCAACACACATGACAAACCCCACCTTACTTCATTGCAAGGGTATGACAACATTCAACCAATCATTCAATGGTATTAACTTTACAAGATGGTGATAGATACTGACACAACCCCAACCCCAACACACATGACAAACCCCACCTTACTTCATTGCAAGGGTATGACAACATTCAACCAATCATTCAATGGTATTAACTTTACAAGATGGTGATAGATACTGACACAACCCCAACCCCAACACACATGACAAACCCCACCTTACTTCATTGCAAGGGTATGACAACATTCAACCAATCATTCAATGGTATTAACTTTACAAGATGGTGATAGATACTGACACAACCCCAACCCCAACACACATGACAACCCCACCTTACTTCATTGCAAGGGTATGACAACATTCAACCAATCATTCAATGGTATTAACTTTACAAGATGGTGATAGATACTGACACAACCCCAACCCCAACACACATGACAAACCCCACCTTACTTCATTGCAAGGGTATGACAACATTCAACCAATCATTCAATGGTATTAACTTTACAAGATGGTGATAGATACTGACACAACCCCAACCCCAACACACATGACAAACCCCACCTTACTTCATTGCAAGGGTATGACAACATTCAACCAATCATTCAATGGTATTAACTTTACAAGATGGTGATAGATACTGACACAACCCCAACCCCAACACACATGACAAACCCCACCTTACTTCATTGCAAGGGTATGACAACATTCAACCAATCATTCAATGGTATTAACTTTACAAGATGGTGATAGATACTGACACAACCCCAACCCCAACACACATGACAAACCCCACCTTACTTCATTGCAAGGGTATGACAACATTCAACCAATCATTCAATGGTATTAACTTTACAAGATGGTGATAGATACTGACACAACCCCAACCCCAACACACATGACAAACCCCACCTTACTTCATTGCAAGGGTATGACAACATTCAACCAATCATTCAATGGTATTAACTTTACAAGATGGTGATAGATACTGACACAACCCCAACCCCAACACACATGACAAACCCCACCTTACTTCATTGCAAGGGTATGACAACATTCAACCAATCATTCAATGGTATTAACTTTACAAGATGGTGATAGATACTGACACAACCCCAACCCCAACACACATGACAAACCCCACCTTACTTCATTGCAAGGGTATGACAACATTCAACCAATCATTCAATGGTATTAACTTTACAAGATGGTGATAGATACTGACACAACCCCAACCCCCACACTCGACACACCCCTACTTGCTTTGTTGTAGGGGTATGACAACAATCAACCAATCATTCAATGGTATTACCTTTACAAGATGGTGATAGATACTGACACCCCACCCCACCCCCACATACATGACACACCCCTACTTACTTTGTTGTAGGGGTATGACCATGTTTACCCAATCATTCAATGGTATTACCTTTACAAGATGATAGTAAATGCTGACAGCTACAGACATGACACCAGGGTCTTTGTCACACAGTGAAGCTTTGAAAAGACTCTGACAATGTTGTACAAGACTCGGCGTCTTCAATACAAATCTGTGCATACATGTGACTGCTTTAACTCGTACCAGTTCTCTAAAACAAAGATTATAATGTAATGATGGTCAGACAGTTCTTTAAAACAAAGATTATAATGACAAACTGAGTGGCTGAGTGGACAGTTCTCTAAAGCAACCAGCCATTTCTCTAAAACAAAGATTATAATGTACAAACTGAGTAGACAGTTCTCTAAAGCAAAGATTATCATGTAAGGACGGTTGGGCTTTTCTCTAAAACAAAGATTATAATGTACAAACTGAGTAGACAGTTCTCTAAAACAAAGATTATAATGGGTACTGGTAACAACAACATCAAAATAGTCCCCTAGGAATCAATGGCCAACATCATTTGCCTTAAAGGTCACCTCAATATAAGGGACACTGCTTTTAAATGCCATTAAAATTCCAAAGTCCCCTTTATTCATTTTAATTGAACCCGTATACAAGGGCCACTTTTATTTATGTCCTTCGGTGGCTTGACTTGATTGTATTCCTTTTAAAGGAAGTTTTCACAAATTTGTTAGGCAGAGTTATTTTTTGGGACAATTTCTAAGAAATTAAAAGGCAATGGCAATTTTGACTACCAGGAATGGAAACATAGAGTGTTATTATGTTACCTAGGGTGCTGGAGTTTTTCTTGCACTAATGGCAGAACCATAGGGACCATCTCAGAATTAACAAGTTGACAAACAGCGTTCAGAGCCATCAAGTTGTGTAATATATTGCTACTCTGTAAATCCTGTGAGAAGAAAAAAAACATTGTTAAACCAACATCACCATTGCAGTGGCCTCAGTGGACAAATAATCTAATGATTAATTGACTGGGGTTTTACATACCCCAGTCAAGAACATTTCACTTATATTAAGACATTGCCCAAATTTAAAAAATACTCTTTTGTATGGTAATCCAAATTTATCTTATGTTGAAAAAAAACCAACATCACATTGCAGTGGTCTCGGTAGACAAATGGTCCAATTAATTGATTAACTGACTGGTGTTTTACATCCCAGTCAAGAACATTTCACTTATACTGAGACATTGCCAGCTGTAAGTGAAGATGTGGAAATTTTTTACCTTTGCAGTATACTCAGGGCAATGTGCAGGGAGGTTTCTTTAAATGGGCTATGCCTATTGTGACATGGGGTATCAGTTTTTAAAGTTTATTCTGAAGGACCCTGTGACTTTTATTCCTAAATGCGAAGTGCTTGGTGAAACCCACAACCTCCCACATACGGAGCAAGCACTCTACCAACTGAGCTACCTAAGTGGTTTGTATACAAGAGTTGCAATAATGTACTGATAATTTTGTAACATGAAAAGTAAAACCTGTCTATAAAGGCCACCAAAAGGACCCAGTAAAAGTGGCCTTAATGGGCAGGTGGCCTTCATATACAGGTTCAAATTATATGAATAAAGAACAATTAGTATACAATTATACTGGCCTTTATAAGCAGGTGACCCTTATATAGAGGTGGCCTTTAGGGCAGGTTGGACTGTAGATAAAAGGGAAGAAAAATGCCGAAATAAAAAAGTGACTGTGACAAGCCTACTTTTCAGCAGGATGTGTGGACTGGTAATATTTACAACTGGAATTGGTCTTCTTTAAATAAACCTACTTATTTTTGCTGACATACAATCACCTATGAATGTGGTGTGGGTCATATCCTTTGATTACATAATGGTAACTACCGGTATCTGATTTGGTCATAGAACAATTCAACATTATCGTTTTACATCATGCATTGATCAAACGTTTCTATCCTTATTTGGAATGTAGCAGTCAACGTGGCTCAGTTGTTAAGTACTTGATTCCCAATCCGACCCTGCAATTTTCCCCATCCTGTTACAGTTTGGTGGCCAGTGTGTCCCTCAGAGGTGGTGGACTAGAAATTATGGGTCAAATAAAGTCCATCCGAGGGAATTAAGGCATGATTTCCCATGCGAGATTTCTGGAAACTATATAATAACAGGGATGGAATGTAGCGGTCTTGGTAGCTCAGTGGTAGAACACTTGTCTACAGTGTCAGAGGTCCTGGGTTCGATCCCAGATCCTACCCTGCATTTTTTCAATCCTGTTTTACCTAATGCTAATATGTTTGTCTGAATTATGGATAGAAAAAATTACTGTAGCAATGAGATTACAATTCTGTCATGCTAACAATATCTTTATGATTGTAAAAAAAGAAATAAAATTTTATTTGAGTGTATTCATTTGGTATTATGAATGAGAGTCAGAAATAGCCAATTCAACATGAACTGCAAAGCAATTCATTCAATTTGCAATTCCTGACTCTCATTCATAATACGGATTGAATACAATAATCAAAGTACTGAAAGTACTAAAATTCGCGAAAGATTAGAAAGACAGGGAGTTCAGTGTCTCCATCAATGTAGTGTCAGGTATATGAAGTTGTCAGGTAACTGAAAGGAGGTTGTTATGTTCACCTTACATTGCTCCCAACACAACATAGCGGGTTCATGTAGTGTGCAATGTGCAGACTATGAGCATGGGGCTGTTTTAATATTCACACATTGGACCAATATTAAGGATTCATGTAGGAAATAGTTCAATCCGAATAAATGCATGTATGGAACCATCAAGGATGGTCAAAGTTACTTCCATCGTCATGGAGACCCTAATATTAAACAAGAGGTCCATGAGCCTTAATGCTCACATGCAGCTGAGTACATATCTCATGCAGAGGTTCAATGGTCATTGACATTAATTAAAGAGAATGTCCAAATAAATTTTCAGCAGTAAGGGCCAATTATATGTAAGGATTTTTTGCAAATTTATTATAACATAACTAGTCATAAGAGTGCTACATATAATATATCTAAAATCTAGCTACAATATATTGTTTATAAACAACTAAAAAGGTAAAGAAAAATTTGAACCCATGACCTTAATCTAAATATCGCAATGAATATTAGGTCAATACCTACAATTTAGAAGCCTATACAAAAAGTTTATAGTTTTTGAGATAATTAACCATGTCAGTATTTGTTTGCATCAGTGACCTTGACTTTTAAACTCATGTCCTTCATTCATATATCAAAATGATCGTTAGGCCAATACCTACAATATTTTAACATATATGCCTATACAAAAAGTTTATAGTTTTTAAGACAATTAATCATTTCAGTATTCATTTGCATCTATAACCTTGACCATTAGACCTATGACCTACACATTCATATATCAATGAACATTGTGTAAATGCCTATAACATTCTGATATACATGCCTATAAAGAAAGTTTATCATTTTTGAGATAATTCACCATTTCAGTATTTGTTTGCATCTATGACCTTGACCTTTGAACCTATGACCTTCGTTCATATATGGAAATGACCGTAAGGCAAATGCCTACAATATTCTAATATACATGCCTACACAAAGAGTTCAAAGTTTTTGAGATAATTAACCATTTCAGTATTCGTTTACATCTATGACCTTGACCTTTGAACTTATGACCTCTATTCATATATCAAAATGACCGTTGTGCAAATGCCTACAGTATTCCAATACACATGATGATGATGCCCATACAAAAAGCTTATAGTTTTCAAATATATTGACAAATACATTAATTTTGCAATTTCCCCCTCAAGTACCTTGCCATTATCTCATTTTGGCCCCTAAAGCTACAATATGTGCAAATCTAAAACTAGGTGCCCATAGTGTTTTACATGAAATATCTAAGTTATATCTCTTGTTGGTTCAGAGCAGATGATTTTTAAAGATTTTCACAAATTTCCCCTTTATGGGCCCCAAGGGGACATAATCCTTGCATTTGTGCAAATCTGAAAACCCCTTACTTGACCATTACTGTCAAATATCATCCAATTTGGCTCTGTAGTTTTGGAGGAATTGATAAAAAATGTGAAAAGTTTATAATGACGCACATCGGACGAAGATAGATGGCAATTGCACATCTGAGCCTTTGGCTCAGGTGAGCTAAAAAGTTTATACAAGACGGATGAAGATAGATGACAATTGTTCATCTGAGCCTTTGGCTCAGGTGAGCTAATAAGCTTCTGATATCTTTCATGTCATAATTGAGGATATTTTTAAATAAATTAATAACTTGAAAAAATTAACTATTATTTTATTATTATTTGTATCACCAGAGTTGTGTTTAAGAATTCGATAATTTTTGGAAGACTTTTTATTCCCGAGACCAGCATAATTTTAGTAAATCTTGTAAACAACAATTTTTTCAATCGGGTGGCCGTTAGGATCCCCGCTGAGTGGGTTTGACAGGTGACCCCTCTACAAAGGTTCTGTACATGATAAAAATGTAGTTGACAGATGACCACTCTACAAAGTGATCGCTATCCCAGATTTCACTCTAATCAATTTATAATTTTTTAAGGATGACTTCACGGAATGCTTTGAAAAACGGGAAAAGCAGTATGATAGCACAAAATTCCAAAATTTTTGTCTTAATATGGGGAGACTCCTCACATCAGCAGGGATTGAGCTTAACTTTTCGATGAGCCATACAATGAACTGTCAAGACTTAGAGTGATGGTTGATCTGAATATATCAGGCATACAGGGTTCGAAATTAGGCACGCATACTCGCTAATAGCTTGTAGATCTGTCGAATAGCGAGTGGAAATAAAAGCCACTCGCATAGTTGAGCGAGTGAATAAAAGAAGCTAAATCATTTAGAATCTACTTTTCAATTAACCGTCACTTTGTATGTTCCAAATGAAATTTAAAACGAAAAAAAACAAAAAAAAAACGAAAAGCGGCCGAAATAAGTCATATTGTCTGGGCATCTCTATCATAAACAAATTCGGATTACTTGGGCATATACGTCAATGTATAATATTAGGTTTCCACACGTGGCTACAATTGGCTGCTTAATTTAGTCTTCGACTCTGATTCGTTGTTTAAAACAGACCAGTGGAAATCCCATTACCGTCATGCTTTACTGTAGAAAACTTTAAAACTGTTTCATAAATTTTAGCTAGTCATTTTTCATTTTAGCTAGTGAATAAAAATTGTACAAGCTAATTTTTGCTAGTGGTAAATATCACTAAAATCGAACCCTGGCATATACATTTGGATTATTCTATCCCTTGCTTTACTTTTCGATATTCAACATCTGCAATTACATTGACGAATGGTTTTGCAGAAAATGTTGATCTATAGGTACTGCCAATGTCAATGACTGTATAATTTTGGCAGATTTTGATTTATTAGCAGAAACTTGTTTTGCATTACTAAAGGCTTGGGCCTGTTTGTGAGATTCAGAAATGTCATGTTTATTTACACTGTCAAGTTTATAACTAGTGCAACCCTCGGTAAATACAGATTTTTTTCCTGTCGAACTCTACACAATCGGCACACTTCATTCCGTCCTGCGTATCATACAACCAAGGCCTGCCATCTTCCCATGGCTTTTTATATGCTCCGATGCGTTTGGACTTATCATACTCTTGATAGTACTTTCGTTTTTCCGCAGGTCCTTGTTTAGCCTTTGGAGTCGATGCTCCAAAAAATTTCCACATGGCAGAAAGCCGGAAGTATCATTTTATACATAAATATCAGAAAAGGAAACGAAATGGCACCGTATTTGAATTCCGGTCGGAACACCGGTCCATTTACACTTGTTAACTATATGATACTCATTTTTCAATTTTACTATTATTGTCGCCAGTCAGAAATATAAACAGGAAATCGGTAAACGGATCGGAATGTCAAATACACCAAACTGAAAATTCTAATCGCCACCTGGCAGCCCTGGGCGACCTGTGTATGATACATTTATCGCCCAGAGCGAAAAACTGGGCGCACGTTAATCTCAATCCCTGATCGGGAGGGTTGGCAGGTATGATAAAACCATTAAAAGTTAATTACTGCTAAAAATAGCTAACATCTGGGTCAAGAAGACGATCTCAAATCTGGGTCAAGAAGACGATCTCAACCAATCAGATTTCAGATTATAATATATACAAGGAAAAAAATCTGTTGACCGGGAGGGGGATCCGCGTGACGTCATCAACATATTCTATCCTCAAATACAACAAAATGCAGCGTTCTCTTTTCAATCTCGTATCAATTTCTTACTAAATCAATATTACTCAATAAATAAACCCCATTTACATGACAATTTACCCATCAAATCCATAGAGTACAAAAGTTATTGAAATTTGAATTATCTCCCTTTATTCAAACTTCGACCTACATACGAGAGAGAGTTGATTTTCTGTAACGGAAGAATATTCGGGTTGAGAAATCTGCATGTAACAGCTACATTCGAGAATGATCAAGATCATTCGCGAATAAAAAAGAATGTTACTTTCTAAAATAAACTGATCATTCTTTAAACATGTTAAGACTAGCCACAGCATAGACCAATGGGGTTGGCCGCTGTACCATGTGATACCCCCTAACGTTTGTGCGGAACACTTGTTTCCAATGGACATGAAATCACAATAGATGACGTTTTCCCGTAAAAACGACCTTATTCCGGGAATTTTTCATGTTGACGTTTTCCAAAGCTTACCTGACCAATGTAAAGAGGTATTAACCATGTGGTACAGTAGCGAACCCAATTGAAAAAGTCACGGTATACCAGGGATGAAGCTTAACTATTTTGAGTAAGGGGCCCAGCTCACTTCAGAAAAGAAGTTGTAATAGTAATAAATAGCTAAAATGTGTAAACATTAAGGGGCCCAGACTGATTTTTAGTAGCCACGGGCTACTGGGCCCCTGCTAATCTTCATCCCTGTATACCATGTTATACCTCTACTTTAAATAATAGAAAGTCCTCAAAAAGCCATAGCACCTGAGAGGAATATAAAACTTACTTTCTGTATTGTATTTATAAGTAACAAAATTAATTCATGATCTTCATGTAGGAGTAATGTTGATGTCAAATAACCTAAAACATAAAAAAAGAAAAATAATCCAAATAATTATTCACCAATGAAAATTGTGTCTTTTCTCAATTCACCAAACAAAATTGTATCTATTTTCATTTCACCACTCAAAAATAAACTTTGGTTTCTTCTCTTGAGCCACCAATCAAAATAAAGCTTATTTTTAAATCACCAATCAAAGTAAAGCTTATTTGCAAATCACCATTCAAAAAAAGCTTATTTTCAATTCACCAACCAGAATAAAGCACATTTTCAAATCACCAATCGAAAATCTATTGTGTCAATTTTCAAAACATATATGTATATGCCCTAGTGAAATTCAAACCTTGGTGGCGATGGGGCACTGTGATCTGTTAATGCGCATTTTAGACAATTGAGCTACTGAGCACCCCCTCCCCTCAGTAATATGTCTGGTGTATTCAAAACATATATGTATATGCCCTAGTGAGATGGGGCACTGTGATCTGTTAATGCGTGTTTTAGACCACTGAGCTACTGAGCAGTGTTTTCCATAAGAGCCAGCAACAGGCAGATTTGATCACCTGGAACTCCAAAATGGCTGGTTAGAATTCATAAAATTGCCTTCAGAAGACATGAAAAAAACGTTTTCGGCTTAGGAGGCCCCCTTGATCTGTTGGATTAGTCAATCTACCTTCTGCAACCAATTTTAGGGAAATCACTGACCAAAGGCTCCCACTCAGTTAATATGTCCCGTCCTTTGTGATATTCTGTATTTACCTATTCTTTTCACAATGGTTGTCGAGTTTTGTGCTAACTTTATGGCATGTATGTATCCAAAGGTTACATCATATCCCAAGATTCCACAGTACAAAATCCGACATAAATTATCGCATACCTGTGTCTAAAATAAACAACAAAATAAAGTAAAAAAAAACAGTATATAAAATAAAGTCTATTAGTTCTTTGTTTTTTAAAATGATGTGTGATTGAAAATTACAAATAATCAATATGATAATACCCAATATATATGTGACCGGTGTCCGAATGAATGACTATAAAACCTGGTAGCTTTCAAAATGTGTCAATCATTCATTTAATTCCATAAATCTGAACAGCCAAACCTGCCTTAAAGACCACCTCTATATAAGGGCACCTGCCTTTAAAGGCCGGTCAAATTTCATCCTAACTGCTGTTTATTCATGTTATTTGAACCTCTATATATAAGTGCAACCTGTCCACTGGTTCTCTTGGGTGGCCTTTATAAACACATTTGACTGTATTTACCTGTTTTACATCAGCCTGTGACAACTGTTGTTGTATTGATGTCAGTTCCTGCTTAATTACATGTTCTTCTTCCTGGAAATCAAAAAAAGAAATTCATTTTCAATTTTTTACTTAATGTTTTTGATCCAGTCAAGATTTTTCACATACTGTATTTTTTGGTGGAGGAAACCATTTGACACCATAAGATCATACATTGAAACTTTGATAGGATGAATAGGTCAAGTTGCGCTGAACATAGTCCTATTTGTACCTATTTTGGGCTCTTTGGCATTCTTTGTAGAGTTGAAAGATTGTAAATATAATCATTAATTACATCTTGATAAAATTGCATTCATCAAGCATATACTTCCTAACAATATTTTCTCGCGTTGCTTTAAACTTTAAATAAAATGGGCAAAACCTGTCTGTACATAATGAGTACATGGGTGTATTACAACATTATCAAACTACTTTTCTAGTTTTTCAAAATTCCATTATTTCATGGCGCCATCTTGGATTCTGGTGTCATCATTGTACATCAGTTACAAATAAAGCTGATAACATTGTTATATCATAACAAGTTGTTTAATCGACAGATTGCCGGCCAAACCCATAATGTTCTGACAAAGGCTTGGCATGCTTGAATTACACACGAAAAGAATTAAAACTTGGCCTGCATTGTGCCATTTAATGACGTCACTGACACTAGTATGTCATCATTTGCAGTGATGCTGCTTTGGTACCATGACGGGTGCCAGTGTCAGAACATAATAGGCAGGTTTCGAAGGAGAATTTTCACTAGAGAATTTTTTAAACAGAATGAGGTTAATAAAAAAACCGGACATTTCAAAATGATAAATTATGGCACATAAAGATGAGCACCACTGTCCCATTATCCATGCGAATCAACTGTGCAACAACTTGAACAGTTATGGTTTTGAGCCAATCCATAACATCTGGAGTGCTTTATCCAAAATGATAAACAAGTTTTCTATTTCACATACTTGCTTTGTTCTGGCTCTGTTCACAAGCCTGATGAAAACTTGAAAACCCCGCGCAGATGTCTTTCTTGGGGATGGGGGTCCACCAAGTAAACCTTCGCTGAGAATTTTTGGAAGAGAAGCCAGCGTTTTTTCTACAACATCAGACATTTTGTGTCATCTTGGATAAAAATAGACAAGTGATTTTGTACAGTTCACATCGTTTTTAATGGTATATATCTTCTAAATTCCCCATGTTCTGCAAAAACACATTCTTCGCTATCTCTAGCTTCAACTTTCACTTTGTCGATTGTTGCCGGAAATGCAACAGCGCCCTCTGTATAACATTGGAGATACTGAGCTTTAGACACGGAAAAGGTTTTGACGCCAAATCCGGACCTGCGGCACTACTGTGCATAAAGGATATTAAATATTTTTGAACATGGAATATTGTAAATTACGTTGTAATAAAGAATTGCTTGGGAAAATTAACAGTGCATATTTATTCATTTTGAGAGACCTAACTAAAAAGTAAATTTTTTTTAATGTTTATGTTTTGGTTAACGTCTGTAAAAATCCGACATTTGTGACAGAAAATATGTATTTCAACTAATCATTTTGGCCCCAAATTACACATGAATGTTGGGTAAGAATTAAAAATTTAATCGCAATAGATGCATGTTCAAAATAGCCTTTATGCACATTAGTTGCTGGAACAGTTGAAACAGGGTTTTATATGTCTCTGTTTATATGTCTCTGATAGAGATATGTGTATAATATAAAATTTCCGCAAATAATTAAAGTGCGCGTATTATATTCCCTTAGTAGACTTACTTTGTTTGAACTTCAATTTTTATAATTTTATTATAAAGCCATATCATTTTATTATTAAGTATGAAATTTTGTTCGCCGGAGTCAAAATTCCGGATTTCGTAACCTATATCTTATCCATTTCCTTTTATTAGAATCGACCTATTTCAAGAGCGGCCATGGAAAACGCAGACTTCGGAAAATGGAAAATTGTACATTCTAAGAAAACCTAAAGTTGCTCAAACAGCACACTGTTAGAATATGGTAAATTGAAGTTCTTTCTATGTCAAAACAACTTTAAAAGCAGCCTAACTGTTATTGTAGGACAATATAGCCTACAGTTCGTTGCACTTGCTGCTAGCGCTCCGCGTTTTGTGTAAACTTCAGTTTGATAAATATAATTTTCAAATCCTTAAGTCCCCCGAATGAATTGCACCTGTTTTAGCTTTGGCATAACCATATTGAATATAATTTTCAAATCCTTAAGTCCCCCGAATGAATTGCACCTGTTTTAGCTTTGGCATGACCATATTGAATAAACAGTGTTTCAATACACATTTATGTAATTTATCATTGGTTGAAATTTATTATAGCTGTTGAAGATGCCATGGTAAAAATGATTCTAACAAGACCTTTTGTTGTTGTCGTCCTACTGTAGGAACCACTCTGTTTGTGCCAGTGAAATACTGTTTATATCCACTGAAAATCAAATAAAATTGAATAAATATTGATATTTTTCACTTACTTGTGTAACAGGAAAGAGAAAAAATGCAGGGTCGGACTGGGGATCGAACCCGGGACTTCCCGCACTATAGGCGAGTGCTCTACCACTGAGCTACCCAGACTGCTACATTCCTCTCTTCCATTTTTTCGAGTCAACTCCTTTGAATAGAAACCACCAGGTTCCACCCTAGGACCAACCTGTTGGTCAGCCACTTCCCAGGGTCGGATAAGTCCCCAAATGTAACAGTAGTGAGAAAAAAATGCAGCGTCGGACTGGGGATCGAACACGGGACCTCCCCCACTATAGGCGAGTGCTCTACCACTGAGCTATCCAGACCGCTACATTTGCACCGAGCTGCTTGTAGGGCTGTGACGGGTATAGAATTCTGAACCTGGTTACCTGAAATCTTGTACCCGACCTGGTACCGAGTACCCGATGGTTTTCAACTTCCACACATTTCAGTTAAGAATCTATTTCACAAACTGTACATTAATAACCAGAATAAACATATATTATTAAATAAATGATTATTAATCTACATGTATATAGATAATTTTACCGTAAACCGTGTACAGATATTACCGGTATAGTAACCTATCGTAAACCTGCCTCCGTGATGAAACCTTAATAACACATGCACAATGCTCATACGAGTTACACTTCAAAGGTTTTGTCGTGCAAGGTTAAATAAAATCAATTACTTTCAATGTTTTGTTAATTTTATTGAATAAATTAATTTCCAAATTTCCGATTTTTCTTTCGGGCATGTTTAAAGTTGCTTATAGTGGTTCCCCGATTACAAGAGGGATATTATGGGAGTATCAGTAACACTGTTCGAAACCGTATTTGTATTACTGGGTTGAATGTAGTTCATACCTGCCAACCTATGAAGACTCCAAAGAGGGAGATAATTTTTCAAAATCATGAGATTTTAACCTCCCATGCGGAAGAAGCAGTGATAGCAGGAGATTCCAAATTGTGTGTCAGTATAAACAATTTTCACGATTACTGACTTGTTGTGTGATTTTGAATGAAAGTGGAGTTTAATTGAATTTATATACATTTTATTTTGATCTACATCAATGATACATGTTTCAACGGGTAAACAATTTGTTACCCGGGTACAGTCATTACCTTAACCGTGAACAGGTATTCGGGTACTCGTCACAGCCCTAGCCGCTTGTACCTAGTTGTAGCAGGAAATTTGTATGCGCATTCGCGATTGTCATAAACTATGTCTGTAGAAAGGAAATTGTTTTTGTTATGGGGATTTTTATTTACATGGCGAAGTTTACAGCATAAGTGATGTCCTGGGTGATGTTTTATGCCATATGACAACAGAATCTGCCATTTGCCTGGTTTTTCAACATGTTAAATCCCCATAGCGTCAATATTTTACCCTGTGTCGATATATTCTGGGCTAATTGCGAATGCACAATTGCGCATACAGATTTCCTGTTACGACTAGGTACATGTAAGTGAAAAATGTCAATCTTTATTCAAATTTATTTGATTTTCTATAGATATGAAGAGTATTTCACTGTCACAAACATGTTTACGCCATATGACAACAGAATCTGCCATTTGCCTGGTTTTTCAACATGTTAAATCCCCATAGCGTCAATATTTTACCCTGTGTCGATATATTCTGGGCTAATTGCGAATGCACAATTGTGATTATACAGATTTCTTGTTACGACTAGGTACATGTAAGTGAAAAATGTCAATCTTTATTCAAATTTATTTGGTTTTCTATGAATATGAAGAGTATTTCACTGTCACAAACAGAGTGTTTCCTACAGTAATTTCCTTATTGTGAGAAAATGGACTCTATGGAATTTGGAATAACACTATAGAGTTTAAAGTTCCACTATGGAGAAATGCACTTTCTTCCATATGAAACATGAAGAAAGCCAACTGTTACAAAACAAAATACACAAGACTGTTCTGTTTTAATGATGTATTCCCTTACCTTGTCTAGGTTTCCACAAATTTGAAATAATTAGTAGCCAAATTTCCAAAATTTGTGAAAATATAGTCCTTTTTAAAGTATTTTTTCACAAATTTGCTAAAATAGGTTACTTTTTGAAAGAATTCCTCAGAAATTAGTAGCCAATGGCAATTTTGGCTATCAGGAATGGAAACATAGCCTTGTGATGTTATGCAATACAACAATCAGATAGACCAAGGATGACCAATTTACTCCAAAAGTGAATGATTATATTAATTACTGTCTATGTACATGACACTTTCTGAGTAAAACGGCACAATTTAAACAACTTTTTGAGTATAACTAGTACTAATAGTGTACTGATGTAGCTACATAGTATAGTACGTACTATGTACAAGTTAAGAGATGTTACTACTGCTATGTTTCCATTCCTGGTAGTCAAAATTGCCATTGGCTACTAATTTCTGAGGAATTCTTTCAAAAAGTAACCTATTTTAGCAATTTTGTGAAAAACACTTTGAAAAGGACTATATTTTCACAAATTTTGGAAATTTGGCTACCGGTACTAATTATTTTAATTTTGTTGAAACCTAGCTACTGTCTCACCTATCACCTATGGGTTACCTTTTAGGCGAAACAGTAGAGCGCACAATTTCACTTTATAAATGGGCGACCCAGGTTTGATTCCCGTCGTCGGGGGAAGGGTATTTTATAACTACATGTAATTTCATTGTAACTACCGGTAGCATCTACGTTACAAATGGCATCCACAACGGGACTGTGCCTTTGAATGGGGACATCCACAGAGGTGCAACCGTAGGAAATATCCCAATTAAATTAAAATTAATAAATATAATTAAAATGATATATGTTTCTATGTATGTGTTAGGATACGTTTTCCAGAGGCAAAGACTAAAGGGAAGGGATGTAAGGTTAGTGATGTAGCTACATGGTATAGTATGTACTATGTACAGGTTAAAAGATGTTACTACTGTCTCACCTATGGGGTACCTTTTTGGCAAAATGGTAGAATGCTCACTTTATAAACGGGTGACCTGGGTTCAATTCCAGGCATTGGGAAAGGAAATTTTATTACTAATTTCATTGTAACTAGCATTTACGTTACAATAGCGGGCCTATCTCTTAGTTAATTTTGTAATGGAGTCCTTGAAAATTACCGTACTATCGTCCGTAGCAGTCAAAAAACCAAAATTATACTTTTGTATTGAATATGACAAAAAAAAGATGGACAAAACTTTAATGAAATTTTGAGATAATTTATTACCGTAATTTACATGTATTTATTTATGTGTTTATTTTTACAGAATTTCTAAATCTGTAGTGAATCTGTTAAAGAAAAGATGGATAAAGATTTGGAAGAAGCTGTTGCCGACCCATCGGAAGGAGGCAGTGTTGATCAAGATATTTTAAATGTAGCTGCAGAGGGTGTTATCGCAGAGGATGGAAACTACTACATCGTTACGGATGATACCGCAGGCGAGAACGAGGAAGTCTTACTGGTGGTTATGAACAGCGACGGTGAAACCTTGGAAACCGTTAGTTGTGTCGATGGCACTGGTATTGAGTTTTTGGACCAAGAACATAATTTAATCAGTACAGTTGAACAGACCTCTGTCTCTAGTGCTAATGAAGGTGTTCTCTATCAAATTGGTTATACAGGACAAAGCACAAGTAGTCAGGTCACAGGTGATGGGTCAAAGGTCGAGGGTCAGTATGTTCTTACAGGGTCAAAGGTTGGAGATCAGTATGTTGTTGCAGGTGTACCACAACAGAAAGGCCTAGAACTGGGTGCAAGTGGTGGCAGTCTGATTGTTGGTGGCAACGTGCAGACAGTGGTTGAAAGTGGCAGGAAATTGAAAACAATATTGCCTCCTAACTTAGTTGAAAGACTTGCTAACAAAGGATCTCAGGTCAGTTCTGTGTCTAAAAAAGAATCAAAAATATCTAGTACAAGTGAAAATTTAAACCTGAAGAGTTCTAAGCAAACCACACTAGGGTATACAACCATTAGTAAATCTATTGGAAGCCAAACGCCAATTGCCACGGTAACCAAAAATGTAGTGACAATAGATAGCCTAAAATCCTTAGGAAATGTTTTAAAATCTGGCAGTGTCTCCAAAATGTCCCAAGTAGACAGCAAGAGCAGCCAAAGTGTTGCTAAGCAATTTGGAAAAGCGCAGGATGGCAGAAGTTTTGATACAAGAGGGAGAAGCTTATTGGAGAAGAGTATAGCTATGGATCGAGAGGAAATGTCGAAGACGGCCGATGTCCTGGTGGAATTGGCAACCAGCTATCCAGCAACTGTGGGCTTAACAACCAAAGATAAAACAGTAACAGCAGGTAATTAGTTACACCATCCCGATAGTTGGGAAGACAAGTGTCGGAGAGGGTTTGGGCTGCTGGATTTACTTGCCGTGTACCCGATTTTATCAGACATACTCTTATTTTTAGTATTTTAATGTCTTAAGAGGCACTATTTGGAACCAGGGCCAATTGACCTTTTGTGACCTGGAAGTGTTTAATGAGACCTCAGGTCAAGTAATTTATCTCCCCTTGAAGTAGAAGAATTTTAATTGTGTTATTATGTAGAAAAATTAATATTAACCTGGTAAAAAATGGCAGGTCCATCAGACTTTTACAGTTTTAATATTATAGAGAGTCTCAATGTAAAATCAATAGGTCCTAGACCTCGGATCTGGAGAATTTTGAAAGTCTGAAAACTCTTGCATTTGTGAGTAATTATTTGTAAATGCGAGAGGATATGTCAAATTCACTCCCCAATGTGTAAATAGAAAGTCAAATCCGAATTTTTCCATTTTCAAATATGTCGCAAGTAACATTTTTCTCTGGCTAGTAAACATCACGTTTACTAGCCAGGAAGCTAGTGAAAAAAATTGCAATTGTAGAGCCCTGATTATTATGTCCCCAAAATTAATGAGTTTTGGGGAGGACTAAGGAATGTAGTGTTTACACTGTCTGTTACTTTGCTCAAAAACTGTGTAACTTATGTTTATTTAAGTTCACAGGAACAATCTGAGTGACAATAGCCATTCATATTTTGATTATACACATGGGTTGGAAAAACATGGATTTTTGATTTGTGATTCGTTTGGGGAGACTTTTGAAAAAGCATTCCAATGTCTCTCCCTGGATCATTTTTTGGTGTGAGTATTATGTCTCATTCATTCTCAACTTAAATTTGTTCTTTTTCCACATTCACTTGGCCAATTTCCTCCATTTTGAAAATTTCAGCTTTAAAACTACTAAATTTTGAAGTTTTCTTCTTCACAATTTTGGCCATTATGATGCTTTATTTTCACATTTGCTAGGGCCCGGGTCCCATTTACAAAAGGATGAGAGAGATATTCCTTGTGCCCATTTCAATTTTAACTTTTTAAATTGATGGCTGTTTCAGACGGAGGTACAAGTAGTGTGTCTACGAGTCAGGAGAGTAGCATTGGCGGCAGTATCGGGGGTAGATCAACTTCACAGATGACAGACTCCAAACACGACAAGAAGGTGTATAAAGACGTTACTAGAGAAGAAGAATTAGAAATAATACTACAAGAAATAGAAAATATGGTAAGTTTTATATCAGAACACAAAAGGTAGAATTTAAACAACAACCAAAAAAAAAAAAAAAAAACCAGAATCATTAAATTGTGAGTTTTATGATAATACAAAACAATATTGTGAATTTGACTTCCAGAGATTTTAGCTCCAAACTTTGCATTCAGTGTTCATTCTAGGGTTTTACAGAAAACTTTCTACTAAATACCATAGTATCATTGGTTTTCCCCTATTTATATTATGTTAAATATGGTATCTAAAAAGCTTAACTATGGGGCATTGGGCAAAATAAGGATCATTGGGCCCATGGCTTCCTTCTAGAATGAACTCTGTGCCTTCTTAAAGCATACATTTGAATATTATCAACAGACTCAGTTTTTATTTGAATGAAAAACCAATGTACTCAATTTACTAGTACACATAATTCAAATTGAACACATATCCAATAGGAGGTGTCCAAGGAAATAAACCTTAATTTTAAAATATTGATCGAATTCAGTTCTGAAATTATTACAATACCAGTACAGGGATTTTTCTGACCTTTTTGGGAAAAGGACCTTGGGATGAAATTGGAAAAATGCTCAACAAAAATGTAATTTTGGGAAAAATCACAACAACATATTAGAAATTCTAGACCACTAGAATACTGGTAATTGAACAAATTATATTGTTGTTCACAGCAAAATAGCGCTGTCTTTTGTCTCTATATAAATCTTCCAGCAAAATGTGGGTTAATATAGATTAAAATCGTTATCAGAACGAGATATCCTCCGAATATGATGTTGATGATCTTGTGAAATTTTTTTCCCCAAAAAAATGATAAACATAGCTAATTGGGAATACCGGACCCTGTGGATACCCAGAAAAATCCCTACGGTATTAGCAAATTCATTACGGTACTCAAAGCTGTTAAAGTTTGGATATTACAGATTGTAATTTGAGTTTTTTTTCTTCTTTATTTAACAGTGTAGTAAGCTGTCAGATTTTGACGAGGAATTTATTGTGATTTCAATAAACAAAACCCTGCGATCCAGATGCTGTTCATCCAAAGTTGGAAAAGAATTCCTTGACAATAACCCCGATATTGTGGAACGGTTTCTCCAGTATTCATTTGGAAGTAAGTTGTCTTTCAGAATGGATTTGAGTGGAGAGATGGTGTCTAATGTTGCAGTCATGATTCTTCCTCTCACTTATTGACCACTGTAGTAGCTTAGTTGCTAGAGTGTTCGCTCTGTAAATAGGAGGTTGAAGGTTAGATCCCCAACCGGGTGCGACTAAGACTGGAAAGTGGGTAGTGACTTTTCTTTTGTCAAGCACTGGGCATTACGAAATGAGAGTCATGGTTCTTTCGGATTGGAACTTAAAATAAACGAGGTCCCATGTCATGGTAGGCTTGGCATTAAAAAGAACCCTGCTGTATAATGCCATCATTGCAACACACAGACAAAATTTCTGCACCTCCCCTCGCTGGCAACATCTTGATATAAGTGAAATATTCTTGACAGGGACCTTAATCACCAGTACTCAACTCCAACTTGGCTTTTACTTATTGATGGGGTCAGTTCTTTGATGGTGGAGAAATTGTGTATTATGCCTCACTCAAGATTCTTTCACTTATGTTTTATATTTTGGTCAGTTCCTGGATGTCGGAGGAAATTGGGAATTGAGGAGTGCCACTGGAGAAAACCACCAAATTTCAGCTAGCGAACTGACAACTTTTCTTGTACTATGATCTGTTGCGAGTGGGATTCTTACATCTTAAAATATCAGAGAAATATGGAAATGTAAAAAATATTGTATAGGCAAACAACATCGACCTGTCAACTTGACCCTTAACATTTATCATGAACCAGTGCATTTATGTTTAGGTGAACACAAGTTTTGTTTATATCACATGTGCACTGATTATATTCCCCCCCCCCCCCAAACAAAGATTAGGGGGTATATAGAAATCACCCTGTCTTTCCATCTGTCTGATTGTTTGTCCCAATATCGTTTCTGCTCCACATTCCATGTTTGATCAAACTTGGCACAAATATAAGCCAAATTGTGACAATGTTTTGTATACCAAATTCATGTGCATAAGTCAAAGGTCAAGGTCAGGAGGTCAATGTTGGGGGGTTGAGATATTTGGCTCTCATGAGACTGGTGTAGTTTCAAACACATTATATGTAGAATCAATTGTTGAGGGTTTAAGACAGTGCAGAAAATATTAATCTAAAGTAAGGTACTGTAGGTAAAAGTGTGTGCAGTATTTATGTAATAACTCTGAATCCTAACACTACCCATGTATTGAGTTGACCTTCCTATATGAAAAGTCAAGTGGACAGGTCAAGTTGTTTGCCTTTAGATGCATAATAAAAGCATGTATGATTAAACTGTTTACTGGGATTCTACCCCTAGACCTTCCCAATACTGGCTGGTTGCTCTACCAACTGAGCTACCAAGCCACCTGGTCTGTTCAATTTTAAAAATTTTATGCACTCTTAAACAACATGTTTTATTCAGTTGGAAGAAATTTAAATAGGATTGAAATTTTAATTTTTAAATTTGATACAGTCCTTAAATTTGAATCCCTGGTTTTATATGCAAATGGCAATAACAATTCATTGAAAAATAACAAAAGAAAAAATATCTGTGTCTCATTATTAAAACTGTCCTGTTCGTGAATTTTAAACGCTTGAAATATATTTAATATACATGAATGACGCATGGAACAATTTTTCCAGTATGCAGAATAAAGCTGATTTTGACAAGATAAACAACTACATGTCATTTTGGTAAGTTGTACTTCCTATTCTTGGAAAAAAATAGACCCAGGAATTTTTTCTGGGATAACAATGGAATTCCTTAAATTGTTTATAAGAAAATTAATATTGAAAAATTCTGTAAAAAATTGATTTTATTCTGAGTAAATTTTAAAAAAATACAAACAGTACCTTAAAATTTAATGATTTAAAAGGGATCCAAATTATGCCTGAAAAATTCCTGGAGTCTAGATTGATATAACATGTAGTTTAAGAATGCCTAAAATGTATGTGGGAGGTTGTGGGTTTGAACCCTGTTCAGGTTCTGACCATGATTAAAATAGGTAGTGACTGTTCTTTACCAAGCACTCAGCATCTGGAAATGAAAGTCACAGAGTCCTTAAAATCTGATGCCCTGTGTCATGGCAGGTGTGGTATGTGAAAGAAACCTCCCTGCACATTGCCCCGAGTATTGGCACATGGAAGGGGACATCCTCGGTTGCTCAATAGTAGAGTGTTTATCGGGAGAGCAGGTCATGAGTTTGAACCCATGCCAAGTTAACATTTTAAAATTGAGATGCTGCTTCTTGGCCTATCACTGTGTATGAAGAGGACAGAGTATAGGTTGGTTCACTGGATGTCAGTAAAATAATCCTGGGGGAGTTGTATGCTTGTCTACGACATATTCATGATATTGACTCTGTGAGTTAGCACCTTAAAGTTGCTTGAATTCATCATTGTGCAAGACAGACCATAAGACACACTTGCACATCACTGGCATACACAAACTTGTTCTTGGATTAATTTAATCCTTCAGGATTAATAAACTTGCCTGTTGGGAATAGCTGAAAAATTGTTGATGCTCCTTTAAACAACATTATAACCAACCGATTAAACTGTATAATCTTGATTCACAGAAAAGCAATTGTTTACATTGTAAGGGAACAAAAGACAGCTATACTTCATTCTAGTTTGAGGGGGGTATATAGGAGTCACCATGTCTCTCTGTCTGTGTCCAATTGTCTGTCTGTCCATGTATAATTGTGTCCGGGCTATATCTCATAATTGCTTGGGACGACTGTCATAAAATTTCACAGAAATAATCTTCATGGTCCAAAGGTGTGTCATGACCTTGGTTTCATGACCTTGAACCAAGGTCATTTTGGAAAGGTCAAAGTTGCGGGAAAACATTAAACTCTTGTAGATGTTTGGCGGTAGGGGTATTTTGCTCACAAGAGACAGTTATAGTTGATTATAAGATTTGACTGTAAAATATACTTTGTCTATATAGATATAACAGGGTTCATACAGGCCTGGAAACGTCCTTAAATTTTGAGGTTTGCCCTAAAAAGACCCTAAAAACAAGTCAGACCCTAAAAAGCCCTTGAATTTATCCTGAAGGCCCTAAAAGCCCTTGAAATTGGCCAGTTGTGTGTCTGTAATTCATTTAATTAAGTGGTTGCAAATAGACTGATATAAATAAATAAATAAATAAATTATGTTGAAATGGGCAATTTAAAAGTACCTGACCCTCCTGAATGCCCAACTTCAACCTTATCCACTTCAAGTGTCGTTACTATGGACATGTAAGTAATTGTTTTATTGATTTAATTGTCTTTGCACCAATATTTTTTGGCTAAAATTGTCTTTCTGATTATACCTTGAATTTGCAAATAAGACCCTGAAAAGACCCTAAAAAGTTCTTAAATTTGGAGTCCAAATGTCTGTACGAACCCTGTTTAAACAGAATTGTTTTGTGTGCACTTTCCCAGTGTCCGGCTCTGTGAGGTGTCAGTATGATAGTGAAGAGAATATATATGAAAAAACACATTCTTTATTGAATTTATTTTCTTCTTTTTTTCTTCCAGAAAAAGAAAGTGGGGATAAGGACGAAGCCGAAAAATCCTCACCTGTGAAGAAAAAGTCGACAAAAGCTCTCTCAATTAAAACACCTGTTAGAAAATCAACAAGAAAAAGAGCGACCAATCCAAAATTTGACTCGGAGGATTATATTACAGATTCCGCCAAGTCAAAAAGAAACAAGAATTTTTATGATTCTGAATCTGATGATGAAGAGGATATGAAAAGTGAGGGGACACCAAATAAGAACAAGGAGGTTCGTAATTTGACGGAAAAATCAGACATGAATTTGAATGGACAGAAATCGCAACATCAGTTCCCGTGTGATATCTGCAATAAAAGGTTTAGACGTAAAGATGTCCTGGATCTGCATATGAATGTCCATCCCAAGGTCGGAGTTCTGGAAAGGACGGAGAAACTAGATCCTGAAGAGGAAACAGACTCCGATTTAAATTTGAATGGACAGGAACAAAAAAATCAGTTTCCTTGTGATGTCTGCAATAAAAGGTTTAGTTGTCAGGATATCCTGGATCTACATATGAAAATCCATGCCAAAGTTGGAGTTCCGGAAAGCGGACAAACTGTCGACGACATTGATGATACAAAAGATGATGGTCCTGTCACGGGTGACTTGATTGATGATGCACTGATTGAAGACAGTGCTGTCTCATTAGGTGAAGATGGCTCTCATGACATTTCAACAGAAGGACGAGTCTTAAGAAAAAGAAAAAGGAAAATGGATAATTTAGATTCAGACAATGAAGATGAAATACTAGCTGCAACATCTTTTAACATGAAGCTGCGGCGATCTTGGAAAAGTATGAAAAGTGAAGAAAAGTGAAATTCAAATGTAGCGTGTGTGGGATGTGTTTTAGAGGTTTATACCAATTGAAAAAACATTATGATGAACATCCAACCTGTCCACATTGTGATAAACAGTATTTGAATCAAGACAAATTGGAAATGCATGTTGCCCGTTTTCATAAAGGGTCCTTAAAAGCCATGAAAAAAGATACCGAATGTGATAAAAACCCAGAATGCAGTAGTGAACAGGATGATGTGTCCGAGATGGCTTTAGATCAAGATAATATGGACAATTCATTAGCCAAGAAGAATGAAAACATTATAATTCTGAACTTCATAGAGAAGTAGAAAAGGATATTGATGGTTTTGATGACAAAGTCGATGAAAATGAATCGTCAGTGCAACAAGGTGAAGCTGGGTTGCCAAGACAACAAGATGGAGATGGATTGCCAAGGCAACAGATGGAGATGGGTCACCATGTCAACAAGTGGAAGGAAATGACGAATCACAAACAGTGATGTTCATAACTAGACACGGAAGGGAGTGGCCTTGAGGAACAAGAGGAGGTCCATGACGAAGTCAAAGGTCATGGCGAGGATGATACAGAGGATAATGATGAAAACGTAATAACGGTTCATTTGGAAGATATAAAAAGGCAAAAATTTCCATGTCGGAAATGTAGAATGGTTTTTACGACATCCCAGAATTTACGACGCCATTATAAAATACATATCAATGATTATGAGTTTAAGTGCCGAGTCTGTAGCAAACAATTCAATCGGAGTGATTTATTTAAAAGTCACATGATTATAAATCACGGCTTTACTGGTAGAGATAAAACACAACCCTATTATCCATTTGTATGTACGTATTGTGGAAATCGTTACACATCAAGATCCGTTCTAAAAACACATATTAAAAGCAAACACACAGATAATCAGATGATGTTTCCATGTGAAATTTGTTCTAAAACATTCAAGCAAAAAGCTCACTTGAGTCGGCACATGCTTCTGCATGACAGTGATCGTAAATTGTTTGAATGTGACGCATGTGGGCGGAAATTTAAGCAAAAGAGAAGTTGGGAATCCCATAAATGTGTAGTTGATGGAGTCATGCAAAATATGCCAGGCTACGAGGGTGAATTGTGTGTAGTACATGTGGCAAGTCTTTTCTTGATTTGCGCGATTGAATATTCACTACCGAGTTCATTTAAATGGCCGAGACAAAAAATCTATAGATGACTTGTTTTGTAGCCGATGTAAAAGAGAGTTTACCAATGTCAGCAACTTAATGAAACATTTGAGGTTTGTCCACAGCGATGTTCGGAACTTCATCTGCGAGATTTGTCAGAAATCTTTCAAAACAAAGACGCTCTTGTGCGTCATGCAGAAGTACATAAAGAAATTGATGGATCTTTTCCTTGCAAAATTTGTAATAAGTTTTTGAAATCAAAAGAATCTTTAAGAGTTCACCTAACGACTCATTCAGAAATTAAACCGTTTATTTGCGAGGTATGCGGAGCTTCATTCCATCAGAAAGCGAACCTTCAAAAACATTGTTGGTCCATAGTGACACTTTAACCACGCATGCGATATTTGTGGTAGAAGATTCCGAGCAGTGGAAACATACAAGGCCCATATGAGAGCTCACGCCATAAGGGACGGGCAGGAAGTTGATGTAAGAAATTTGGAAAATATTACGAATGTGAATATTGTCATAAACGAATTGCTACTAGCTCTAGGTATAAAATCCATCTACGAATTCATACAAACGAAAAACCATTTACCTGTGAATTTTGTGACCAATCTTTTCACGATCCGCAAAAATATAAAAGACACATGAAAAAACATGAAATCCCGACGGAAAAATCCGCGAAGAAACCCTTCAAGAAATCTATGTACAGCATGTGCCCGATGAAGGTGAAATTACTCAGGTTATCAATTTACAAGATTTACCGTTCCTTCAAAATAGTGGCGTACAGGAAGTTACGGTACAGACTGATGAGACGACTGAAGCACCAACCTTAACGATCTATATAGATCAAGATGGCGTTCTGAATAATATAGCATAAATGGAGATTGACAAGACAAAATGATAGGCTCACAATAGACTTGGGTTCTTATTGATATATAATTTTTTCGAGCTAAAGATTGATATTGCATGTAAAAAATGGGTAAATCATTAATTTTTGTGATGTTCCTATTTCCTTGGTTTTCAGAGACTTGATTTTTTTAATTCATTTATATCAAGACATAGCCAGCTATAAGTAAGAAAATAAATTATTTCGCAGTTGTTACTAGTTCATATTTACTGTTCATAGATTGATTGATTGATTGATTGTGATTGATTGATTGATTGATTAAATGTGGTTTTACATCTCAGTCAAGAATATTTCATTTATATCAAGATATAGCCAGCTAATAAGTAACTACATAAAGGATTTCACAGTTGTTATAACTTATTTGTTCATGTTTACTGTTATTGATTAATTGATTGATTGATTGATTGATTGATTTTTTAAATGTAGTTTTACATCCCAGTCAAGATATTTCATTTATATCGAGACATCGCCAGCTTTAGATGAACTGGTTAATTTTGACTTTTGCAGTCACTCGAAGGAATGTGCAGTTAGGGTTGTTTAACATGCTACACCTGCGACGACACAGGATATTGGTTTGTGGGTCTTGTCTGAAGGACCCCATGGCTATCATTTCTAAATGCTGAGTGGTTGGGTTGGCTAACCTTAGCCTAAGGAATAATCGTTATTCATTGAATCAACTGTAAATTAATAAAATGAATTAATGTAAGTTTTGACTGAAAAATTTTAAAATGATTTTGAACATTTCTATGAAAAATAATTTTTCAAAAATTTTACATAGAATTTAACAATTTTTACCAAAAGACTAGTCCTATCATTTAAAATTCATGGACTTGTTTTTGTATTTGTGACAGACATTGAGTTATGTTATGTGTTACTGGTTTTTACAAATAAAAGATATGGAATTATATATTACTTAAAAAATAGTTCAGTTTTTGTTCATATTGCAAGCACAAATAAATGTGTTTAATCAAGGGTCATTTTAAAGCCCCTATAGCCAGTGATTTTGTTTGCTTAAAATTACTACCGAATAAAGGTAGTTTCCCTCGGTGAAAAATGACTAAATTTTTCCCAATTTCGCCATGATAATTCCCAAAAACAACAGTGATATTCTAGCAAATAAACATCTAATGGTCTTTTCTACAAAATGTTAGATGCTGTAACAATTCATCGTCTTTGTATTTAGGATCCCAGCTATTGCAAGCATGGCGTAAAACAATTTGCTGTAATTCAGCAATATCAAATTTTCCCAATTTAAAAGGCAGACGGTAGTTTTTAAAAAAAGTAACAAAATCACTGATAGCCTTGGTGGTCAGTTGTCTAAAGGGAAAATAGCCTTGGTGGTCAGTTGTCTATAGAGAAAATAGCCTTGGTGGCCAAGTGGTCTAGAATCACAAGAACCTAGCCAACCTATATAGATTACAGTGTGTCTTGTCACCAAAGCCGAAGGTCAAGCTCAGGGCCTCAGTGGTTCAGGTTGAAAGCTTCTCTTTTACAAGGACTTTGGTGGCGGAGTGATCCAAAGCCAAAGCCAACTTGCAGATCACAGTGTATCTTGTCACCTAAGGTCAAATCCAACTCAAGGTTTTGGTGAGGGGCCTCTTTGGCAAAATAGATTTATGTGCAGGCGTTGGATCACATTGCCTCTCATCGCCTAGGTTTGAATCTCTTAGGCAAACCCTAGTGCGAGAAAGTTTACTTTCAAAGTTCAGTGTTTTTCTCTAGGTACTCCAGTTTTCTCCACCATCTCCCACCATCCTAGAACCTACAGTGTGGTTTTCTTTATCTTTAAATGATAATCAGGAATGCCTTTCACTCATTTTTATGCACAATTATTTTAATTTTGCTATAAAACTGGTGAAATATATGCAGTGAGGGTTCATGAAGAGTGTCACACTAGACACGGAACATCAGATTTTAAGTTTTCTCCAGAAGGTTCCTGTGACTTTCATTTCTAAATGTAGAGTGCTTGGCAAAAGAACAGTCACTACCTATATTCAAGCCTTGGTCAGACCCAGTTGGGGATTGAACCCTGCTCATCAATCTTTGCATGTTGTAACTCAAATAGTTTCAGGACAGCAAGTGTTACTTTCCTTTACCTAACTATTAAACACAATGCATGGATCGCAGGCCACGCCCACAATGTTGCGACAAAGGCCGCCATCACGGTACCAAAGCAGCGTCACGCCAACTAATGAGAAACTAGTGTCAGTGACGTCATTAAATGACGCCGAGTTTTCAATCTTTTTGTGTGTAATTCAAGCATGCCAGTCCTTTGTCGGAACATTGTGGGCGTGGCCAGCGATTCGTCAATTGATCATTGAAATTGGATTGTCAGAATCGACCAATAATTTATTCTCGACAATTGTTACATCATTAGACCTCCCTCATATAGAGCAAACATGCTAACAACTGAGTTACTGTAGTTGTATACAAATATAAAGAAACAATTACTTCACATGAAGATCATAATTAGTGCATTCCAGATCTCTATTGGGAAAGATCAGAATTAAAATATTTCAGTTTTATGTTACAAATCTACAGTCAAACCTGTCTATAAAAGCCAGGCAAGGGAACTAGTAAAAGTGGCCTTTATTGGCAGGTGGCCTTTATATACAGGTTCAAATAAAATGAATGAAGACCAATTGGTATAAAATTTTACTGGCCTTTAAAACCAGGTGGCCCTTATATACAGGTTCAAATAACTTCTAATAGAGAGCATCTGGAATAAAATTTTACTGGTCTTTAAAAGCAGGTGGTCCTTATATACAGGTTCAAGTAACATGAATAAAGAGCATCTGGGATAAAAAATTTACTGGCCTTTAAAAGCAAGTGGTCCCTATATACAGGTTCAAATAACTTGAATAAAAAGCATCTGGGATAAAATTTCACTGGCCTTTAAAAGCAGATGGCCCTTATATACATGTTCAAATAATATGAATAAAGAACATCTGGGATAAAATTTTACTGGCCTTTAAAAGCAGATGGCCCTTATATACACGTTCAAATAATATGAATAAAGAACATCTGGGATAAAATTTTACTGGCCTTTAAAAGCAGATGGCCCTTATATACATGAATAAAGAGCATATGGAATAAAATTTTACTGGCCTTTAAAACAGGTGGTCCCAATATACAGGAAATAACACTAATAAAGTGCATCTGGGATAAAATTTTACTGGCCTTTATAAGCAGGTGGCCCCTTATATACAGGTTCAAATAACTTTTAATAGAGAGCATCTGGGATAAAATTTCACTGGCCTTTAAAAGAATGTGCAGGGATTTACAGCCATATCCAAATGTTGGGGTCCCAGGTATGCAATGAGTCGATGACTACTGGATGAATTTCATGCGTCAATGTGGAAATTTTGGCGAGTCACGAGAGCAAAAATGTGCAATAGGACCTTCATTTGCACATCCGGTAAAACCCTGTATGTGGCCCTTATATAGAGGTGGCCTTAAAAGGCAGGTTTAAAACCATAATTTAGAAGTTTTCCAGGTAACACTTGAGTGCAGATTAATATTGATAATGGTTTAGACATTCATTTTCTCCAGCATTTCAGAACTCGCCTCAGTGTGGGCAAAAAATACCATTCTGTCCTTCCATTTATGTAGAAATATCTGTGGTTGTTTAGTTTATATAGAGGTTGCTCTGTTCAGTCAAACCTGTCTATAAAGGTCATCCAAGGTACCGGTAACCAGTAAAAGTGGCCTTTATGGGTAGGTGGCCTTTATATACAGGTTCAAATAATATAAATAAAAAACAATTGGGGTACAATTCTACTGGCCTTTATAAGCAGGTGGTCCTTATTTAGAGGTGACCTTTAAGGCAGGTTGGACTGTATATGAGAGATCAGTGTTTGATCCTAGTTCGGATCCAAATTGAAACTTAGACAAGGACTCAGCTTCGGTTATCACATGATAGACTGACAAACCCTACTGGAGAATATTTTGTCACCTCACAAACTTGATCCATAAAAAAATTGGGTCAGCATTATCTCACTATACACAATCAATTGGGTTGGTAATTCCCATCTAAAGTCTTGGATTTTTACCTGATTATGAAAATGTTCCCTTCAAATAGACAGACAACAAACCTCCTCATTGGTAATGCAAAACCTGAGAGGTTTCAAGGTGTCATTTAACAGGATTTTAAAATTATGCTTATTGCTAGTCACAAAACAAAACAGACCACTCGCACATCTTGCACATACATGAACTTGTTCTTCAATTAATTCTTAGACATTGATAAACTTTCCTTCATCACAAATAGCTGAAAAAATGCTGATTTGATGTTAAACAATATTACAAACAACTTTAAACAACAATTAATTACCGAACGCATGGAACGGTCTAAAGTGCTCATGGGTCAAGTACCTTTTAACACACATTTACAAATCACTCTTCAGGAAGATCTTTAGTGTGATAAAATTTGCCATTTCTGTTGCCAAAATTCATTGGTTCTTCTTCAGGCACTCTGGTTCCCCCCACCATATGTGAACTAAATTTTGATAGGAATGAAAGAAACTTGACTGGGTCCTAAGACACTCAGTTCTTGATACATTGTGTTAACATAAACAGAGGAGTGGAGTATTTATATTTAACAACTCGGTCAAGATTCTTTCATTTATATTGACCATTTCAGTAGCCGAGTTGGGAGAGTGCTCACTTCATAAGTAGGAGGTCGTGGGTTCAAACCCCGACTGGGTCTGACCCAAGACTTTAAAGTAGTATTAGCTGTTTCTTGTTGTGGCCTTATGTCCCACCAGGGACGAAGAGGATAGGTAGGTAGGTAGGCTGTTCTTTCGCCAAGCACTCAGCATTAGGAAATGAAAGTCATGGTTCTTTGGGATGGAAACTAAAATTAACTAGGTCTCGTGTCATGGTACGTGTGTCACGATAAAGAACCCTGCTGTATAATGCCATCAACGTAACGCAAAGGCAAAATTTCTGCATCCTTGCCTATTGTTGGTGACATTTTGATATAAGTGTAATATTCATGACTGAGACTTTAAACACCATTACTTAACTCATTTAAATTGAGGTGGTCAATTCTGGGATAGTGGAGAAAACCAAAGTGCCTATATAGAAAAGTATCCACCTATGTCAGGTCCCCACAATTTTAAAATTATAAGTAGCCAGATTTTCTGAAATTTGTGAAAATATTGTCTGTTTAAAGTATTTTTTCACTACATTGTTTAAATAGGTTACTTTTAGGCAGGAAATCAACGAAAATATAAGCCAATGGTGTTTTTGATTACCAAGTTCTGAAACATAGGAAAAATAGCAAGTGAAGTGATAAGTGGGGTTCTTCAGGGACATAGAGTATCAGGGAGTTTATTTGAATGCTAATGACAGCTCTTGATAAACTTCTTTTTTGTATATTTTCAGAGAAAAAGACCGGAACAATTCATGACAAAAATAAAAGGGAGACAGACAAAATGGCTGCAGTGACAAGTATTTCAAAATCTACTATTGAAAGAACTCACGAAAAAGGTAGAATGGAGAATGATTTTGTTGAAAGTGGAAACACTGAGGACAAAAATAAACAAAATAATGAAGAAAACATTCTAGCTAGTGAATCTGTTGCCATGGAAACTAGACAGGAAAATATGGAAGTAGGAACAGAACTTGATGTGTCTCAAGAACCAAGTGAAATGAAAACTAGAGAAAATGTGCAAAAAAGTGAAAATTTAAATTCATCCAAGACTACAATGAAAAACAATGATCAAACTCCATCTCGCAGGAGCAGACGATTTGAAAAGAACAAAATGGTGGTATCACCAACATTGACAGGAAAAATAAGTTCCAAGAAATCTGAAATAGCGTCGATGATAACGAGAAATGTCAGTACAAAGAAATTAGAAGCGTCGTCATCAACTGCGGCAAATGTTGGTAACAAAAAAACTGCATCTAGAAATTCCGGAACTAGTAATTCTGCATGGACACCTAAAGCAACAAAGAGAACCTGTGCAACAATGACAGATCTGGATGAAAGTGAAAATGATGAGGATGAGGATGTCACTGACCAATGGCATAGGGAACAGCAAACTGGAGAAAAATTACATATGGTAAATAAGACACAGAACAGCAAAAATGGTTTAAAATGTAGTAAATGCAATATTTGTTTCACTACAAAGTCAAATTTGAAGCGACACATGAAATGTCACGAAAAAAATAAATTATTTGAGTGTGAAGAATGTGGAAGAAAATTTGCACGAATTGATACAATGAAAGATCATGTTAAACAAGTCCACATGAATTTTAAACGAACACAGACCGGTGAGCAGGGGAGATTTAAGCCAAAGTCATCTGATGTAGATGGGTCAGAAAGTGAAAATTTGACAGATATGGACTCAAATGATGGCAATTGGTCAGATGATATGTCTGAAAGGGGAGATGATAATTTAACGGAAAATGACAGCGATGCCAATTTTATGGATTCCGTGGATAATTTCTCTGACTCATCATCTCCAACAAATTTGTCCGGCAGAATAAACAGAACTCCGGAAAAAGATGGGGTTAGACGTTCATTAAGAAAAATCAAAACCACAGACAAGGATTCGGAAATGTATATAAAAGATATATTTAAATGCAGTCTATGCGGAAAGAATTTTTTTACATTGTCTAGTTTAAAACAGCATTTAGAGGATTGTGCAACTAACAAAGAGTATTACTGCACTAAATGTAAGGAATCGTTTGCCAGTAAAGACATTCTGAAAGCTCACATAAAATCTACACACAAAAAACGAAAAACGATATCAAGTCCATTCAAGGAAAAAAGTACGGCAAAGAAAATGAAAAAGCACAAAAATGAAGAGAAAGAAAATACAACTGGAAAGAAACAGAAAGAAAAGAAAGCCAAAGTTAAGATGGCATCAGTGGATCCAAAAAATCTCCAGGCAAATGTGACATACATGATGGACCATGACCTAACTATTGAGAGAAAGAAGATAAAGAATGCGAATGAAATGGTAGAAGTAGCAAGCGAGCAATTAGTGGGCACCTCTTGTGAAAAATGTGGTCAGCAGTGTGAAAATATTGAAGAACATATGAATATTCATCATATTTCAGACTTTTATTCATGTGAAGTGTGTGAAAATGTATTCTCAGATTTGAACCAATATAGAGTTCATGTTCTTACCAAGCATTGTACTCTATCTGAAAGTGACCCTAGTGAAATTTCACCAAACTTGGTCAAAAATGTTGATGGTGATGAACAAGAAATGTTCAATGATATTGCATGTCAAACCAGTTGTTCATCATCCGATGACCAAACTTCAAAATTTGGCCAGACCAAAATGGAGGATGAATCTCTGTTCGAGAAGAATGGATCTTTCAGCTGCCATATTTGTGTTATAACTTTTACGAACAAAAATTTGCTAGATAAACATTTAAAGTTAAAACACCATCAAGGGGACTTTAAGCTACCTGTTTTAGTGTGTGAAACATGTGGCAGCGAGTTTCACGAAAGATATTTGTTAAATAATCATAGATTAACACATGTAAATAATCCAAATTTGTTTGAATGTGGGATTTGCTTGGGGAGTTTTGATCAGAAACATAAGCTTGATAATCATGACTGCAGTACTGATGGAATTCAATCCAAGGCCAAAAAGCCGTTTCCGTGCAAAAAATGTCGCCTGTGTTTCGACACAAGTGGTTCTCTCCACGCTCATTATCGGAAACATTTCATGAAGAAAACAAACAAATTTTGCTGCAAAGTGTGTTATAAAACTTTCACCTGCTACATGTATTTAAAGAGACATGTGATGTATTCACATGCCAAAAGTCGCAACTACATCTGCGATATTTGTGGTAAAGACTTTAAAAGGCTTGACACGCTGACTGATCACAAACGGTCACACTTACCGAAAGATGGAACCCATAAATGCCATTTATGTAATAAAGTTTTTAAGCATGAATATGCGGTCAAAAAACATTTGCGAAATATTCATAGAGACGATAAGAAAAACAAGTCTCCGGCTGACACATCAGAGTTTGAGCATATATTTTCAGCCACTCAATATCATATGGATGACGATTTAAGTGTCGAAAGGAAGTGCTTTTATGATGAATGCTGGGAAACGACCGAAACAATTAAAAGTATGGATAACAATGTTGATGTATCTCAAGATTACTTCCCATGTAGATTCTGTCGAAAAAAATTTACTGATGAAGAAAGTTTCACTGAACATACGGAAGAATTCGGATTAAGTTATATTTTCTGTGAAGAATGTGACAAACCTTTTGCAGACTTTGATTTCTATAAACAACACATGCTTAGTGTTCATCGTCATTTTTTCTCTGGTATATATACAGGAGAGTCAGTTAAATGTGACAGTTGTGATATAGTTTACAAAAATTTGTACATCTATGAAAAACATTTATACCGTCAACATGAGGGGGATAAAAATTTAGACACAATGTTGGTTTGTGAAACCTGCGGACAAGAATTCAGTCACAGAAATTGTTTCAACCACCACAGGCTTTCGCATCCGCAAAATGCGTCGGAATTGACATGCGGGGTTTGTCAGAGCACATTTGAAAGTCTGACATCCCTCATTTTGCATCACTGTGGATTTGACGTATCCGGTTTTCCTATCGGAATGAATCTGACTTGTAAACTTTGTGCGATAAGTTTCAGCTCTAGTGATAAATTACATTTTCACCTCCGAGGCCATTTCATGAAAAAGACGGATGCATTTTTCTGTAAAATATGTTTAAGACAGTTTAAGATGTACCAGTATTTAAGACGTCATATGATGTATACACAAACCGAGTAAAGAGTTGATATGTGAACACTGTGGCAAAACATTCAAAAGAATTGATTATCTTAAAGAGCACTTGCACAGCCATTTGCCAAAGAAGGACATTGAATGTGATATCTGTCACAAATTTTTCAAACATCCACGGGCTCTTCACAAGCATAAACGAACACATCTTAATAAAGGGTTAACATGTGAAACCTGTGGCAAACAGTTCAGTTTTAGTTCAAATTTGAAATACCATCAACTCACCCATATGGAAAGACCTAAACATTTTGAATGTGATAAATGTGATAAGAAATTTGCTAAAAGAACAAGCCTCCAAAATCATCTGATCACACATACAACGATCAAACTAGAGAACCCAGTCGATGGAGTGAGACGGTTTGCGTGTCCTGATTGTGGGAAAGCATTCAAGCGAAAAGATTATCTTGTTGAACACAGGAAATATGTTCATCAGCCGTTAGATGGGACGCACAAGTGTGAAATTTGTAACAAGGTATTCAAACACGCCTTAGCTGTTAAAAAGCACATGGCCGTCCACAATGATGACAAACCTCACATGTGTGAAATCTGCGGACAAGGTTTTAAACAAGCTGGCAACATGAGAAAACATCGGCAGACGCACTCCAATGAAAGACGATTTAGATGCGAAGAATGTGGGAAAATGTTTAAACTAAAAGAGGATATGAAGAAACACGCTAAACGACATTTAATAAATTCAAATGACTTTGACGCTGCTGAGAAATTAGGCAAAGTCTATAGTTGTGAGATCTGTGGTAAAAAGTTTGCCTCCAATCTTTCCCGAGTGGTTCATATTAGAACACACACAAATGAACGACCTTTCTCGTGTCAATATTGTGAAAAGGCATTTAAGGACATGAGTCATTTGAGACGACACGAACAGTTACATGCCAAGTCACCAAAGACTGACATTGGAATTAGTTCTCGGGTTGCTGTAGAAACGGGTCAGAATCAGATCCAGGATATTATGGAGGCAAGTGACATTAGCTATTTGGAAAATGGAGAATTACAGCTTGATCAAGCGGAACACGTCATAATTCAGGATATACCGTTACCAGAGACCGTGGAGGAAGTACAAACCATCAAGGTCATTACACCCAACACGAACCATAGCAAACAAACCATCATATACATTCCTTCTAGTTCTTTGTGATAGGTGGGGGATACCAACCTTGAGTAAACTGAGTTCTGGTCTGAATTGAACCAGCCTTTAAGAAACCAAGTTCATGTCAAAATTGAACCAACACATATCACAGCAAACAAATCCTTATTTAAATCCTTTCTAGTTTTTTGTGAAAGGTGGGGGGATGCCAACCTTAAGTAAACTGAGTTCCTGTCTAAATCGAACCGGCCATAGTTAACCAAGTTCTGGTCAAAATTTAACCAACGCAAATCACAGCAAACAAAACATTATCTACATCTATTCTAGATCTTTGTGAAAGAGGGGGGGGGGGGGTATTGCTTTCTTGAACTTAGAAACCAACTTTGAATAAACCAAGTTCTTGTCTAAACTGAACCAACACAGACCTCGGCAAACAGACCATTATCTACATTCCTTCTAGTTCTTTGTGAAAGGTGGGGGGGGGGGGATATTCCATTCCCCAACTTAGAAACCAGCCTTGAATAATCCACGTTCCTTTCAAAATTGAACCAACACAAATAACAGCAAACAAATCATTTTCTACATTCCTTCTAGTTTTTTGTGAAAGGTGGAGGATATTGGATATTGCATTCCTCAACTTAGAAACCAACCTTGAGTAAACCCGAGTTCCTGTCAAAATTGAACCAACACATATCACAGCAAACAAAACATTATCTACACCCCTTCTAGTTCTTTCTGAGAGGTGAAATTTTGCAAATTATAGCTCATCATGAGATATTTTGGCAGTGTTTATTAACATGGGTGAGTTTATTCTACACAAATTCGTATTAACCTTTTGCAGTTTTGACAAATTTGGTAAATTTTACGGGTCATATGTGTATTTTGTTATGGAACTGCATAAATTTTGTAGATGCTTCAAAGTAAAAAGACTTTGGTATCGAATTGTAGGACACGAACTGGTAAAATTTAATAACATGTTTTTAAGATCAACAAAACGGTCAAATAATGTCACCATGTCATGTGACCTTGGGTCAAAGGTTAACATTTGAAGATTTTTTATGTTCTTGAAATTAAATGTTAAGAGTAAATAAAATAAATTATTATACCTCATTTATATAACAGTTAATTTGATTGGTTGAGAAACCTGCACACACAGGTAAAAATACTGTTGTATTTCTCTCAAAAATTGATTTTCTTTCATAATACAATTTAGTTCACTTCTTTGATGCCCTTCAAATCCCACAAAGTTGCCGCTTTTCGAGAGGTGCTTGAAGTTTTTGTTCACAGACAAGGAGTCAAATATAACAATGCAGTAGTGAAGTTTTATGCCTCAGTCAAGATTCTTTCATTTATATTGAGGCTGTCAATTTTGGGATAGTGGAGTGGAGTAATGGTATTTTACACACCAGTCAAGATTGTCTCACTTATATTTAGGCAGTCAATTCTTTTATGATGGTGTTATGGGGTTTTGCACCCTACTCAAGATTCTTTCACTTATATTGAGGCTGTCAATTTTGGGATAGTGGAGTGGAGTAATGGTATTTTACACACCAGTCAAGATTGTCTCACTTATATTTAGGGGTTCAATTCTTTTATGATGGTGTTATGGGGTTTTGCGCCATACTCAAGATTCTTTCACTTATATTGAGGCTGTCAATTTTGGGATAGTGGAGTGGAGTAATGGTATTTTACACGCCAGTCAAGATTCTCTCACTTGTACTTAGGCGGTCAGTTCTTTTATGATCACACTGATTCATTAGCTTAGTGTTAAACTTTAGACAGGTCTGCACTGTAGTTCTAAAAGAGATTGATTAAAAGGGTTTTACGCCCCAGTCAAGAATATTTCACTTATATCCAGATGTTACCATCTATAGGTGAAGTAGCAGCAATCTGGACCTTTGCAGTGTGTCCAGGGCAATGTTCAGGGAGGGTTTAATGTACCACACCCGTCATGACATAGGTCTCTTCTGAACGACCCCGTGACTTTCATTTCTAAATATCGCGTGCTTGGCGAAAAAACGGGTACTAACTATTTTTAAGTCTTGGTTAGAACCTGGCTGGGGTTTAAACCTAGGACCTCCCACATACGAAAAAAACCCAAAAAACAAATCAAAGTCCTGATAGTACTGAAAGACAGTGAAACATGTTTTCCATTTCACGATGATGGAAATACATCTATGACCACCAGCAAGTCAATGTTTCATTTCGTTTCCCAAAATGATCATGCCCATTATTGTTTTGACTTAATGTCCTGACGAGTTTTTGGTATTTCCATGAAAAACTTTACAAGACTTTGTTTATTGGAAATTAATATCGGATTGCGGCATGTCAAATTTGATGAAAAGTTATCAGTTTCATAATACTAAACTGTTGAATGTATGTCCAGATGACGGACAGGATTGAAATTAAATCCAGTGTGTTTTACAAGATCAAAATGTATATATTTTGACAAAAGTGACTTCAATTTTTCTATTGTTACTTTTCGCCTGCTTTTCCTGCATATGGTGTATTTGTTTAATTTGTCTATGCCATGGTAGACCTTGTTCACACCACGGGAACTGCAACAATCTGCTTAAAAACAAATTGCTGTCGCAAGGATATTGCAAGCCTTATCAGGGTCCTCAAAAAGTTTTTGGTCGTCATCACAATATTGGTGATAAAGTCTCTGTATCCAAAATTACCCTAGATATTTCCGGCGTCCAATAGTTTCATGTTCCTTGCATTTCCAATTTTGATTACATCCACAATACACCAATTGTGGGTGTAGCTAGCTAAATAAGAGGTGCTTACCCTTCCGGAGCACCCGGCCTCACTCACTTTTTTTGTTTTTGCTTTTTTGTCAAGTTAAATTTTAAGCTGACAAGAGACAGAAGGAAACACGACTTTGGTGTCGAAGTAGAGGTGAGTAATGAGGTTTTATGCTTCAGTCAAGATTTTTCTCTTTGTACATGCGTTGTTCATACACAGAGGCCGCGGTGGCCTAATGGATAAGACGTCATTCTTCAAATCCAGGGTCTCTCACCGTTGTGAGTTCGAGTCCCACTCGGACCACATGTGGGAAAGTGAATTTTCCTTGTAAAAGTGAATTTTCCTTGCCCTTGGCCTTTACTGATTCACCTGGTATCAGTATAATGGACTGGGGGTCTGCGGCGTACTGACTCTGTGAGCTAGCACGTTAAAGTCGCCATGAGTGAGCGCTAGTACAAGGCAGACCATACAACACACTCGCGCTTCACATGCATGCACAAAATTGTTCATAGATTAATCCATAGAGATTAATAAAATAGTTCTCGTCGCGAATAGCTGGAAAATTGCTGATGCGACGTTCAGCAACATTCAACCAACCAACAACCAACGTTGTTCATACACTTGTACCCTTATATTGAAGCGGTCAGTTCTTGGATGGAAGAGGAAACCCGAGAGGAAACCAACTACCTTGGGTAAGCGAACTGACAAACTTTCTCACACTTGGAAAAGGGATTCGAATTGATCCCATAAACGGCGATGTTAACCATTCGGCCACTGCGATCCCAAATATGACGTGGCAATAAGAACCAGCAAAGCAAGATGTCATATATTTTTACTGCATGTATTTAAGTTTTTTTATTTTTAGATTCTCTTTAGCATCTACCCCACAATCGGCACATTATAAACTGAAAAAAATCAAACAAAAGGCAGTTAATTATGTGAGAATTTAAGGGTGTCAATTTCAAGCTACTTGTTAATTTCAAGCTTGTTTAACTTATATCGTGAACTCGGCATCCTCATATGTCAAAATGACAGAAATATCCAGTAAAGACCTGCCGGAAGTTTAACACTGAGCTAGCGAATTAGTACCAAAATCAGCTGCCCATTTCGTCACAACATTAGCTATACATGGCTAAGTTTTCGGCACCTGCCATTGTCGTCTCGAGGCCGTGGTGGCCTAATGGATAAGCCGTTAGTCTTCGAATCCAGGGTCTCTCACCGCTGTGAGTTCGAGTCCCGCTCAGACCACATGTGGGAAAGTGAATTTTCCTTGTCGTTGGCCTTTACTGATTCACCTTGTATAAGTATAATGGACCGGGGGAGTGTTACGCTTGTCTGCGGCGTACTGACTCTGTGAGCTAGCACGTTAAAGTTGTCCTGAGTGCGCGCTAGTACAAGGTACAAGGCAGACCATACAACACACTCGCACTTCACATGCATGCACAAAATTGTTCATAAATGAATACATAGAGATTGATAAAATAGTTCTCGTCGCGAATAGCTGAAAAATTGCTGATGCCACGTTAAGCAGCATTCAATCAACCAGCTATCTGTCATCTTGTCAGCCACTGGAGGTAAGTAGCAGCCGCAGAAAGCCGCTGGGATATAACAAACAAAATGTGTTGCCATTTTTGGTGTTAATTCGTTAGGTTGGAGATAAACATCTGATAGGCCTTTATTGTATTTTGTTCCTAGTTTCATTAAAATTAAAAACAAAATGACGTCAATCCATTCATGCAAACGTAACGGAAAAGATCTGACCAATCAAAATGTCTGACACAAAGAAGAGTTCAATTATATTAAAATATAACAAGGATTTTAATTATATTGAAATAAAAAAAATTATAAATGTGAAGAAGAATGTGTTGTATCCAAAAGCAAGTGATAAATGAAACTCATATATATTTATGATTTGGCAATAAATTTGAATGTTGAGGTCAAAGGTCAAGGTCACAATTTTTTATAAGTGTACGTACTTTGTTTGCTACACACATTGCATGTTTTAGGACAGAGTTTGCTGGCAGTTTCTTGATCTAGACAGACAAAGTATTTTACATCAGGATCTTGACAGTTTGTTCTGGGGTCATCATGGCAGGGCTCAACTACAAAAAATAATAATAAATAAATAAATATTTTAAAAAAGACAGAATCTTTTTCAGACACCCTGGTGGTATCTATTCAAGAATGAATAAATTTAAACAAAATACATATCAATTGTAAAATAAAAAAAAAAAAAAAAATTACAAAAATAATATTTTTAAAATGCGTTTTGATAGAAGCTATAGAGAATATCGGGATTTACCAATGCTTAGTAACGCGTTATGATTACTTTCTGCAGTTTGCTTTGCATGACAATGTAAGTTAAAGCATTGTATTATAAACGCCAATTAGATCCACCGCTGTACCACGTGATACCACTAACATTTATTGTGCACAACAATTATTTTCACTGGATATAGAATGATATCAGTTCACGTTTTCCGTAAAACTACGTTATTTCAAAAAAGTTGGCAACGTATCCGTTTACCAAAAGTCTTAGTATGTCATTGGTTCGAAAACCAGGCCTAGCATACATTGATTGTTTTTATTTAGTTCGAACACTGTAGCCCCGATTTAATTAGCGATGCGTGACTTTAGAGTAAACTTTAGAATTCATCAGCGTATTGTGGGATCAAGTTTGTGTATAAATTAGTATAGACAACGTATACATCACAAAATCCCCCCCCCCCCCCCCCCCCCCCCCCCCCCCCCCCCCCCCCCCCCCCCCCCCCCCCCCCCCCCCCCCCCCCCCCCCCCCCCCCCCCCCCCCCCCCCCCCCCCCCCCCCCCCCCCCCCCCCGCGCCCTAAAATTTTCGGGTATTCATAATAAGAAATATTTTACTAGTTCATAAATGCATCCTAAAAGAATGTTTTTTAAATCCTTTGAGTGAAACTGGCAATTAAAATTTGGAGTCCCCTAATTTCCCACTGAACGATGTCGCAGCCTCTTCCCCACACTATATCATGGGGTAATGACTGCTCTATATAGCTTTTGTCCCCAAACACAAATTTAAAAATTTGCCAGCGTGCCAGGGGGGGGGGGGGTTGCAACCCCCCCCTTTGAAAAATTTAAAGAGAGAGAGAGAGAGAGAGAGAGTGAAATATTGACTGATTAAAATTATTTTCTTGGTCCCCATCGGGGCTCTGCCCTAGACCCATCGTCTCTGGAAGCTCGCGCCTTTGGCGCTCGCATCTAGCATTGATATAATTCTCGCCCCTCCCTTTAAAAAACCCTGTATAGATCTCAACCCCCCCCCTTTCAAAAAACCCTGGATAGTTCTCAACCCCCTTTCCAAAAATCCTGTATCCGCCCCTGCATGCGAATATAATGTCAGCACTTTTCGCATCTACCACAAGTTTTAGGACACATGCTGGTCGTAGCTTCGTGAAAATAAAGACCCGCGAATATAATGCCAGAAATACAGACATATATACGTACCACATCTGTTACAAGTTTTAGGACACATGCTGACCGTGGCTGCGTGAAAATAAAGACCCGCGAATATAATGTCAGAAATACTGACATATACGTACCACATCTGTTACAAGTTAGGACACATGCTGGCCGTGGCTTCGTGAAAATAAAGACCCGCGAATATAATGTCAGAAATACTGACATATACGTACCACATCTGTTACAAGTTTTAGGACACATGCTGGCCGTAGCTTCGTGAAAATAAAGACCCGCGAATATAATGTCAGAAATACTGACATATACGTACCACATATGTTACCAGTTTTATGACACATGCTGGCCATGGCTTCGTGAAAATAAAGACCCGCGAATAAAACGTCAGACTAACAAACATATACGTACCACATCAGTTAAAAGTTTTAAGGCACATATTGGCTGTGGCTTCGTTAAAATAAAAACCCGCAAATATAATGTTAGAAATACAGACATACACGTACCGCATTTGCCACAAGTTTTAGGGCACATGGTGGCCGTGACCGGGTCTAAACATACCACACTATGTACTTGTGGATCATTACAATTAATATCAGTACTATCAGTACATGTACTGGCTGCAGCAGTAGTCCTCACTGTTGTTGGTAAGTACCGTGTTGTCGTCATATGTGTACTGGGTAAAGTAGAAACTACAAAAAGATATAAAATAATGCTGGTGTAGAGAAAACCGGAGCACCAAGCAGTTGTTTAGTAAACGAACTGGTCAGAGAAAATTTCAGAATCTCGAAAGCGAACCGGTCCGGGGAAAACTAGTGGTCAGAATTAACACTTAATTCAGAAAGCGAACTGGTCCAGGGAAAACCAGCGTGCTTAGAGTAAAGTACCGTTTTTCGGTGAGCGAACTGGCCCCGAGAAAACCAGTGTGGCCAGAGCAAACCACCTAGTTCAGAAAGTGATCTGGTCCCGAAAAAACCAGCGTGCTCAGAGAAAATCACCGTTCTTCGGTGATCGAACTGGCCCCGAGTGGTCAGAAAAAACCACTGAAAATCAGCGTACTCAGAAAAAAATACCGTTCTTCGGTCAGCGAAATGGCCCCGAGAAAACATAGTGGTCACTGCAAATCACCGAGTTCAGAAAGCGAACTGGTCCCGAGAAAACCAGTGTGGTTAGGGTAAACCACCGTTGGATGTCAAGAAAGCGAACTGGTTCCGGAAAAATCAGCGTGCTCAAGTAAATTAAACTAGCGAAATACAGTCGTCAGTAGTCCCCAGTGAACCTTATGTACTCACTACAGTAGCCGCAGTGCTAGGCCCAGTTCGATCTACCATAGTGAACCATATGTACTCACTACAGTAGCCGCAGTGCTGGGCGCAGTTCGATCTACCCTAGTGAACCTTATGTACTCACTACAGTAGCCGCAGTGCTAGGCCCAGTTCGATCTACCCTAGTGAACCATATGTACTCACTACAGTAGCCGCAGTGCTGGGCGCAGTTCGATCTACCCTAGTGAACCATATGTATTCACTACAGTAGCCGCAGTGCTGGGCGCAGTTCGATCTACCCCAGTGAACCTTATGTACTCACTACAGTAGCCGCAGTGCTGGGCGCAGTTCGATCTACCCCAGTGAACCCTATGTACTCACTACAGTATCCGCAGTACTTGGAGCAGTTCGATCTACCCCATGTGAACCTTATGTACTCACTACAGTATCCGCAGTACTGGGCGCAGTACAATTTAGCCCATGTTTCATATTTCCCCGAACAATAATATGTTCCGTAGTGTTGACAGTTTCGTACCATGTCCTTACACGGTCCTTGTGTAGTAGCCATTGGCAGCCTAGTCGTGGAGGTGGGAACGTTTGTGGTAACCATTGGTAGGATGGTGGTAGATGTAGGCGTGGTCAAAGTATGATGATCTGTTAAAAAAACAACAATATGGATTGACTGAATGGTATTTTACGTCCAAAAAAATCTCATTGCAGTAAATGCATGTGCACGCAACTGCGTTTTTGTGTTGGCTACCGTACGCAACTGCCAGTAAACTTTATGTATTCACTACAGTAGCCGCAGTACTGGGCGCAGTTCGATCTACCCCAGTGAACCATATGTACTCACTACAGTATCCGCAGTACTGAGTGCAGTTCGATCAACCCCAGTGAACCATATGTACTCGCTACAGTAGCCGCAATACTGGGCGCAGTTCGATCTACCCCAGTGAACCTTATGTACTCACTACAGTAGCCGCAGTACTGGACGCAGTTCGATCTACCCCAGTGAACCATATGTACTCAATACAATATCCGTAGTACTGGGCGCAGTTCTATCTACCCCAGTGAACCTTATGTACTCGCTACAGTATCCGCAGTACTGAGTGCAGTTCGATCAACCCCAGTGAACCATATGTACTCACTACAGTAGCCGCAGTACTGGACGCAGTTCGATCTACCCCAGTGAACCATATGTACTCAATACAATATCCGTAGTACTGGGCGCAGTTCTATCTACCCCAGTGAACCTTATGTACTCACTACAGTAGCCGCAGTACTGGGCGCAGTTCGATCTACCCCAGTGAACCATATGTACTCACTACAGTATCCGCAGTACGGGGCGCAGTTCGATCTACCCCGGTGAACCTTATGTACTTACTACAGTATCCGCAGTACTGGGCGCAGTTCGATCTACCCCAGTGAACCTTATGTACTCACTACAGTATCCGCAGTACTGGGCGCAGTTTGATCTACCCCAGTGAACCATATGTACTCACTACAGTATCCGCAGTACTGGGCGCAGTTCGATCTACCCTAGTGAACCTTATGTACTCACAACAGTATCCGCAGTACTGGGCGCAGTTCTATCTACCCTAGTGAACCTTATGTACTCACAACAGTATCCGCAGTACTGGGCACAGTTCTATCTACCCTAGTGAACCTTATGTACTCACTACAGTATCCGCAGTACTGAGTGCAGTTCGATCTACCCTAGTGAACATTATGTATTCACTACAGTATCCGCAGTACTGGGCGCAGTTCGATCTACCCTGGTGAACCTTATGTATTCACTACAGTATCCGCAGTACTGAGTGCAGTTCGATCTACCCTAGTGAACATTATGTATTCACTACAGTATCCGCAGTACTGGGCGCAGTTCGATCTACCCTAGTGAACCTTATGTACTCACTACAGTATCCGTAGTACTGAGTGCAGTTCGATCTACCCTAGTGAACATTATGTACTCACTACAGTATCCGCAGTACTGGGCGCAGTTCGATCTACCCCAGTGAACCATATGTACTCACTACAGTATCCGCAGTACGGGGCGCAGTTCGATCTACCCTAGTGAACCTTATGTACTCACTACAGTATCCGCAGTACTGAGTGCAGTTCGATCTACCCTAGTGAACATTATGTACTCACTACAGTATCCGCAGTACTGGGCGCAGTTCGATCTACCCCAGTGAACCATATGTACTCACTACAGTATCCGTAGTACTGGGCGCAGTTCGATCTACCTGCGCAAATTCTCTAAAACCATGAAGCACTGTTCAGGGTTCATGAAACCTGGAACGAAGTATCAACATTGATAGGAGATGCGCATATCTTTAACCCAAGTTGATTTGCTAATGGTTCTTAGAGTAAAACTTGAGCTCGATACTAAGTTCTTCAATTTGTTTAACTGTATTATGCAAAATTCGGTTTGAGTTTTGAGTTTTGGGTTGCCTTGGCAATGCTTATCATGGGACTTGGTATGCTTTAAATTTATAAGTTTTTTATACTATTTACTTGTATATAATTAAAAAGTAAATATTAGGCTCAGATGTCACCAGAATGTAATTAAGGTTGTTCCATACTTTACAAATCGCCTGAAAACACATATTGAAATTATGATATGTTGTACATGGGCATCAAACCATTCAACATGCCAAAATTTCAGGGCAGGTATTCGGCTTGTTTAAGAAGTTCTGAAGCGCCACCTGGTGGCCATTTTCAAGACTACTGTTATCAACAAATAAGCTTTAAAGGTCACCGGTCACCAAAAACCGAATTTTTTGTAGTACTATTTTCCGAAAGATTACATCATAAAAAGTCGATTTAGCCACATATAACATTTTTTAATTATTTCTGCTCTTTTCTACAGCGCAAATTAAAGTCCTGAAACTGTTGAAAAACGGTATTATCTCCCTTTGGTAGTAAAAGGACACAAAACCGGAAGTGACGCAGAAGGTGTTATACCAGCTATTTAGTAAATGAAGCTTGTATACTGAACTGCATTTATTACCCAGATTTATCGGAAATAACTTCTAGTATTTATATATATATATTTATTTTTTAGCATAGGTATTTCAGTTTCCTTCAGTAGAAAAAAAAATAAATAAAAATAAACATAATGATAAGAAATAAATAAAGAAAAAAAACAATATTTCATATGTGTGTTTGCTCTAAGTATGATATACTAATAACTAATACTTTTACAAAACATAATTTTACATTATTTATTTATTTATTTATTTATTTATTTATTTATTTATTTTTATCTATTTATCACAACGAACTAATAAAAAGAACACACATTTTTGTTTTTTATTTAAAATATTATTCATATTTATTTTCATTAATATTTAATATCTTTCTAAATATCCTTAAATCTCTTATTTATCTATTTATTTATTTATTCATCACAACAAATAATAAAAGAACCCAAATTTCCGTTTTTTTATTTAAAATATTGTTCACATTAATTTTTATTAATATTTAATATCATTTTAATTATCTTTACATATCTCTTATTAATTAATTAAGTTATTTATTTATTTATTTATTTTTATTTAATTATCATAAGGAATAATAAAAAGGACCCATTTTTTTGTTTTTTGTTTTTATTTTAAAAACAATCTTTTCTTCTCTCTAGTACAGCTATATTATTACCTCAAATTGATTTTAATTCATATTTGTTTTAGAAATTGTCCCATTTTTAATTCCTTTTTAGATTAAAATCAAAGATTTATTATTATATTATTATTATCAGGGGCGGATCCAGAGTCTTGGTAAATGGGGGGCACAAGTATTCGCGAAAGGTGGGACCTGCTAGGGGGGTCTGGGGGCATGCTCCCCCAGAGAAATTTCGCTTTTTTCAGTACAAATGGTGCAATTTCCTGCAACTTGAACACTGTCCGAGAGCGTCCTTGTTACCTCGCATTCAAAGTGGATCTAAACCAGTCAAAGAACTTATCAGTCTAGCTTTTTTAAAAAATTGTATTATTGACGCAGGTGGCTATGAGTGTCGGTGAGTTCATAATATCTTTATCGATATATGTATCAACTGTACGTACTGTCGAAATTTGTCGCCGTCGGTAACTTGTATTGTCGGTCTTTTTATCTGTCGAGGTGTAGTTGTGCACCGCAGATCCAGACCGACTCTTTTTTGCGTTATATTAAAGGAGTGATACGGAGGGATACCAGTGCTTTGATTTAATTTGATCGATAAATGGGATGAACGTGGTCTGGGTGATCCAGTTGGGTTGATAAATCAAGCTTATCAGTGGAAAGTCTTTCTATTTAAAACCCGGTCCTAAGTTTGATTGATTATTGATTAATGGGGTTTAACTACTAAGTCAATAATGTTTCACTTATATCGAGACGTCACTAGCTATAGGTGCAGATGCAGAAATATTTACCTGTGCTTTGTGGTGATGGCATTATGCAGTGTGGGTTCTTTATAGTGCCCCGTCTACCGTGACAAGGAGCCTTGGTTTTTAAGGTTTGCCCGAAAGACCCGCATTCATTTTTTAATGCCGAGCGAACAGTCATTACATTTTTTTTCAATTCTTGGGTCAGACCTGACTAGAGACCAAACCCTCAACCTCCTTGACTTACGGAGCAAGAACCTCCTTGACTTACGGAGCAAGCCTTTCGCTACCAACTGACATGCCTGCTACATATACCGAAGGAGTAGGTCTCCCACTACCACTACCTCTTTTCCACACTTGTTTTAAATGATTAAATGAACTGTATGACATCCATCTGAACTTTCAAGTTAATTTTATTATATTATTAGTTTTAAAATGAATTGTTAGTCAGTTTCATCATTGTGTAATGCACATTAAAGGTGCAACCGAACACAAGAATCTTGTCACTAGGAAAAAAAAAAAAAAACCAACACTGATTTAATTTATTTTAGACTGATTTGTTCCGTAAAGCCGATAAACGGACGAATAGAATAAAAAGTCAAATGAGACAAAAAATTTTCCCATTAAAACCAATTTATAAATAAAAATGTACTGAACATCATGCTATAAAAATATACAAAAAAGATAATCTTGTGTGTCAAAAATTAGTTCTCTCTCTCTCCCTCTGTCTCTCTCTCTTGGCCATGTCCCTTGGTTTAAAAAGGTAAATTAGATGAATTCACGTATGATTAATGAAATCACTCTTCATGGAAGTCTCTTAATTAGTATTACTAATTAACGTTTCTTTCACGCCTCAGCGATCAGGTATATAACATTATCACCTAAGACTGGTCAGTACTACCTGGATTCTTTCATGCTTCAGCGAACTGGTAAATTACATCATCACCTGATTGCAATTTCCTACCTGTGTACAGGGATTAATTAATCAGTATCACTAATCAGCTAATTAACTGGTCATTACGGTGGTTGATTGACAATTAGCTGTGAGAGAGAGAGGGTGAAAAGTCGGGGCAACTGGGGGGGCACGGGCCCCCTGTGCCCCCCCCCCCCGCTGGATCCGCCACTGATTATTATTACTATTATTTACCCATGTAATGAATAAAAAAACAAGTTTTCGGGTAGAATCTGAGTCCAAGACCTGTAGTTTTTTGTTCAACGAAAATATCAAAATAAAGGTTTAAAAAATAACTTCTTATTGTCTTTCAAATAAAATATTTCATCCCAGTATAACAATTTCAATTCAATAGCTTCCTATTCTTATTTGCAGTAAGTTTAATAATAATAATAATCATCATCATCATCATCATAAAATAAAAATAAATAAAAATTTTCATATAATAACTTTATTACACTTTATTTTAATGGGATAAAAAGAACATCGTCCAAATGTGATACCAGTGGGATTATGCTCGACTAACTAAGGACTCAAAGCTCGAGTGGAACTTTCTTTCATTTATTCACAATAAATTAATATCGTTCAAAGTGTGATTTACACCTCCTAACATACTAGTAATTAAGAGATTATCAATATGCAACATTGGGAAACATCCTGTTTAGAAGTAGACATTTACCACCTGTAATTAACAGAGTTTACCTTACAATATGCAACATTAATTGACACGTGCGTATATCTATATGATATACCCGGTAAATGTTATTTGTCAATTTTTGCTGGATTCTGAAAATCGAACACATTTAAGTTAAATTAGATTAGCTAATTTGAACAAGACATACGTCTCTGTTTGAACGTGTGAGTTGGTGAACTGATTGAATAACGGAATTAAATTAATTTTGAAAATTAAAATTGTTTAAAATGTATAAATTTGACTGAATTCATTCATAATAATTAAAATTGTCTTCAATGATTATACCGCTCTTATTTCCCTGACTTATCTCGTAATGTTTATTCTGATTACATTCAAAACAATTAAAAAGCTGCACAAAGGACTTGTGTAAATCTGGCTTTAATGTGTTCTGTATTTTGTGGAAAAAAACATGTTCATCGGTCATTGTGATTTTATTATATCCAAACTTTACAAAATATATCATTTTGACTTGATATCAAACTTTAAAACCATTCAAAACACCACACAAACCCACATGTAATATATGGATATATATATATAGGTATAATGTGTCTTTCCTCAGCAGCTTAACACCATGTACGTCATCAATTAGGTCGCCGGAAAGTTACGAGCGGTGTCGGAAACTACCGAGTATTAGCAGTTCGTTTAGGTAAGGTTTTAGTGTATTACAGGTAAATGTAAGGCGTGGGAAACCGTCAGACACATCAATATTGACTATTCTACCCATAGGAATGCAAAATACAAAATTGATAAATTTGGTGACCGGTGACCTTTAATAATTTTTTTGTCATGCTTAGAAACCAAAAGTCTATTGCGTTTAAATTAACTATTATCAGTGTCAAGAAGATTATTTGGACCAATGGAATTTTACTTCCGGTCACGTGGTATTTTTCTACAGCGCCACCTATCAAGAGAAAAGATTAAATTTCCGGAAAACTAAAAGTAACACCGTTTCGTTAATTTGTAGATTTTTTAAAAAACTAAGTCGAATACGACCCTTGATTTGCACATGAATATATAAGTTTGATTTTGGAAAACAAAAAATAGGGGGTCGTCAAGCTACTTTTTTATGAAATTGCATCAAAATCCTGAAACAAGAAAAAAAACTATTTCCTTACGTAAGAAGTTACCAATAATGTCCTAGGATGCTATTATGAACTCAATGTTTTTCGTTTGGTATTGACAAATAAACAAAAACACTGTGTGCTATTTGTTTGTGAAAAAAAATAAAAAAATTGAATATCATATTATGGTTTGTCACTCAATGAAACCCATAGCAACCGTTATACCCAACACAAATCGGTTAAAGTGAAAAGGGGATTCGTATACATTTATGAAGCATTCTTGATTTTATGTAGCTGAATGAAACGCAAATACAAGAGCATACCCATAGCAACCGTAACCCAACACAGATCGGTTAAAGTGAAAAGGGGATTCGTATACATTTATGAAGCGTTCAAGATTGATTTTATGTAGCCGAATGAAACGCAAATACAAGAGCATAGCCAAACTGCTTAAATTTGACACAGTGTGTTTATTGAAAATCGTCAGTTTGTGTCCTCCTACTATTTGTATTTAAAATCACCGAAAAAACAAACATAAAGCGGCATTTAAAATACCGTCTTTAAAATTTAAACAATGTACTCAAATCTTTCAATTATTTAGAATTATGAGTACTCATAACAGTGTAGATCTACCTAATTTCCGTCATGTACAATATGCATTCCATTATGTACAATATACATTTTCTTCTTAAAAATATTGCACATATTTGATAATGTGAATTCTAATCTCTTGTGAATGCAGAAAGTTATTCTACTGAATGATAGCATAACAGCGTTCCCGCCATAATTCTGTAGGCACCAAAGACCACAGATTCGTGACGACATAGATAAAAAAGACGTCAAATCGGACATTTTGACCGTATGCACAAAACGACGACGTAACCATGGTATGGAACTACCTTAAAAAGTATATATTAGGCTCAGATGTCACCAGAATGTACCATTTCATGTCATTATTCATTTTTTTCAAGGGGATCATACCCCCATTTGTAGCGCATTTCGCGCTTCCATTTCTTTGCCTCGCCATTATAATTGACAGATCGCCAGCCATGTCCATTTAAGGTAGTTCCATACTTTACAAATCGCCTGAAAACACATATTGAAATTTTGATATGTTGTACACGGGCATAAACCATTCATCATGCCAAAATTTCAGGGCAGGTATTCGACTTGCTTAAGAAGTTCTGAAGCGCCACCTGGTGGCCATTTTCGCGACATAGAATGATCAAAGTATAACTACTGTTATCAACAAATAAGCTTTAATAATTTTTTGTCATGCCTAGAAACCAAAAGTCTCTTGCATTTAAATTAACCTTTATGTCATGAAGATTATTTGGACCAATGGAATTTTACTTCCGGTCACGTGGTATTTTTCTACAGCGCCACCTATCAAGATAGACTGTTAAATTTCCGGAAAACTAAAAGTTACACCCTTTCGTTAATTTGTAGATTTTCAAAAAAACTAAGTCGAAAACAACCCCTGATTTTCACATATATTGCACATGAATATATTAGTTTAATTTTCGGAGACAAAAAATAGGGGGTCGTCATGCTACTTTTTTCATAAAATTGCATCACAGTCCTGAAACAAGCCTCATTCCTTACCTAAGAGGTTACCAATAATGTTTTAGGATACTATTATGAACTCAATGTTTTTCGTTTGGTATTAAGAAATAAACAAAAACACTGATTGTGAGCCATTTGGCTGTGCAAAACAAAACCAACTTAAATTCACTATGGTCTGTCACCCATAGAAACCCATAGCAACCGTTACCCAACACAGATCAGTTAAAGTGGAAAGGGGATTCGTATACATTGATGAAGCGTTCTTGATTCTAGGTCGCTGAATGAAACGCATAGTCTAACTGCTAAAATTTGACACCGAGAAAAATTACCATATGGTATGTTGATTGAAGAATCGTCAGTTTGTTTCCTACTATTTGTATTTAAAATCACAGAAAAAAAAACAATATAAAGCGGCATTTAAAATACCGTCTTCATAATTTAAACAATGTACTCAAATCTTTCAATTATTTAGAATAGTACTCTCAACAGTGTAGATCTACCTAATTTCCGTTATGTACAATATACATTTTCTTCTTAAAAATAGTGCACAGAATTTATATTGTGAATTCTAATCTTTAAATTTGAATGCAGAAAATTATTCTACTGAATAATATCATAACAGCGTTCCCGCCCAAATTCTGTAGGCGCCGAAGACCACACATTCGTGACGTCATAGATAAAAAAGACGTCAAATCTGACATTTCGACCATACGCACAAAACGACGACGTCACCATGGTATGGACTACCTTAATGACGTCACTGACACTAGTACGTCATTAGTTGCCGTGACGCTGCTCTGGTACGGCGGCTATTGTCGGAACATTAAAGGCGTGGCCAGCGATACGTCAATTGGTTCTTTTCTACGCCCCTGGCTATTGTAGGACTTTTTTTAGCCAATATTAAAATGAAAATGGTGGATGAAAATGACAGCATCCTCATAGATTATAACTAAGAAATAATGTAAAACATCAAATATTGTCATGGACAGATATTTTATAGGCTTATGTAAAAGGTTGGTTGGTTGAATGTTGCTCAACGTCGCATCAGCAATTTTTCAGCTATTCGCGACGAGAACTATTTTATTAATCTCTATGTATTACCGGTAATCTATCAACAATTTTGTGTATGCATGTGGAGTGCGAGTGCGTTGAATGGTCTGCCTTGTACTAGCGCGCACTCAGGGCGACTTAAACGTGCTAGCTCACATAGTCAGTACGCCGCAGACAAGCGTACCACTCCCCCAGTCCATTATACTGATACCAGGTGAACCAGTAAAGGCCAACGGCAAGGAAAATTCACTTTCCCCACTATGGTCTGAGCGGGACTTAAACTCACATTATGTGAAAGGAGTCTATTGACAAATGACGAAATTCAATCATTATTACGGAAGCTTTCAAATGAAAACCATTAACCAATCAGATTAAATGTAAAATACAGTACAAGTCTGTCAAAAGGCCCTCGTTAGCTATATCTAAAATCTTTTCAACAACTGCTATTTATCTCATAGCATTTTCTTAACCATTTACTACGGTACACTCCAACCTGCCTTAAAGGATACCTCTATATAAGGGCCACCTGCTTATAAAGACCAGTAAAAATGTTTCCCAATTGTTCTTTTTTAATATTATTTGAACCTGTATATAAAGGCCACCTGGCCCCGGGATCACGAACAATACTTAAGCTAGTTTTTAGACTTAAATCTAAGTTTTTTCTTAACTCTGAGAGTTAAGAAAAAACTTAAAAAGTAAACGGATCACGAAACAAACTTAACTTATTTTTTTACTTAAATCTAAGTTTGAACTTAACTTTTCTAAGACAAGTACCTGGCAGTCTTAAATATTTAAGTCCGACTCAAAATGGCGGCCGTTCTTCGTTTATTGGAACGCCTCGAAGACATGGAACGTCATAGGAACGTTCGTAGAGTGTTTGTCGATCGACAAAACCCTTTAGAATGTTTGGGGGACGAGGAGATTTTCGTCCGGTACCGGTTTCGTAGTAGAACCATTCTGTACATCACAGATTTGGTGTCGGACACACAGGCATTTGTTTCTATGAATGAAAAAAAAATCGAGAAATTACTATATAATATATAGTAATTTCTCGATTTTTTTTTCATTCATAGAAACAAATGCCTGTGGTCGGACAGGTTAATGCATCCGACAAGAAGGAGCCTGCCTTTGACGCCGTTGCTTCAAGTTTTGGTATTTCTACGCTTTTTGGCAAGCGGCGCATTCCATCTACTCATAGGAGACAGCGTCAACATAAGCAAGGCAACCGCTGGCAGATGTATTAGAAGAGTGGGGGAAGCCATCTCATCTCTAGCAGGCCAGTTTATCGTTTTCCCAACTGGAAATGACATCGTGCAGCGAAAGTCTGGATTTTTTGCTGTTGCTGGTAATTTTTTTTTAGCAAACATAATTTCCAATTGATAAATTATCCAAATTCTATCGCAAACAACACATCACCAACAGCCATCTTCAAAATGTATACAAATTCTGTGACCTTCACACTTGTCTAAAAATAAACCGCTACTGCCACCTAGATCAATGAAAGGGATACAACTGCTGTTTATGCTCCACATACACCTCTATCCCATGTTGTATATTATGTTGACGGTTATTATATAAATACAAGGAAATATAAAATATTAAAAAAAATCACTTGGCAATTAAAGTTTATTTCCAGAGGAATTCACAGATAAAAAAATATTAGCCTTGAATGAAATATACAATAGAAAACATGATAGTGGTAAACAATATTTATTTCATAAATTAAATTAACAGACAAGATGGAAGTTTTATATAAATCTGTCTCTCAATACAGAACATTACAATGAAATCTTCATGAATACATAAATATGAATTTTTGAAAGAAACAGTACATATGAAAAAAACCCACACTAATTGAAATATCACATGTTTATATGACTTTAAAAAGTTAAGTATGAATCCATTTTTTTTTATTAATAGCAAACTGACCTCATGGTTACATGAAAATGTGTGGGCATGTGAAATAAAAAAAATCAAATGCAGAAAAACCAGTAAAACTTTTGTGGTATTGTAATGCAAGAAGTTATAACCAAGTTACATGCATGAATTAAGTCATGTTAACCTTAAAATTATCTCTTATTTAAAATTATACTCCAAATATAACCACATTGGAACATTGCACTAAATAGCAAATGTAATATATTTCAAAAAAAAAAAAAATTATAAAAATGGAAAGTTTTTAGAAATTTCATACTCAATGTGTGATATGCCCAGAATATCTAAAAAATACTAGAACTAGAAATAATATAAAAAAATAACATTGACTTTTGAGTTGATATTTTTGTTGATATTAATATTAATATAACAAAAAAAAGGGGGGGGGGGGAGTTCACATGTCCCATTTTCCAACTTTTTTTCACATGTCCCAATTTTCCAACTTGTTTTGGTCTAATCTTGATCTATTAACAAGGACATTTTGCCATATAACCAAATCCAATGTTTCCTAATACTTAGTCATGAATATCACAACACACACACACAGTTATGAATATCACACACACACACACACACACACACACACACACACACCAATGATATATTTTGATAATTAACATAAACTTAATTGCAACAACATGTAAATTTATTCTTTGAATGGGTGTTTTTTAGGATTTCCTAATGTCATAGGCTGTATAGATGGGACACAAGTTAGAATCACTAAACCAAAGCTCCATGAAAAGGATTATGTGAACAGGAAAGGTTTCCATTCACTAAATGTGCAGGTATAATATAAGTGATTTCTTTAACACAGTTCCTCTTGTAGTAATGTGTTGATTTATATTTACATGTAGCAAAATGTTCATGTGCCAGTTAACTCACCACGAGTCTTAATCAAGACTGGGGTTGTATCCATAGTATTTGTGTAGTACTTTACATATAATATACATGTAAACTAAAGTGTTGGTCTTTGTGTTAAACAAAGTTGTAATATTAAACTGGTACAACATAGATTTTAGTAAAATTGATTTTTTTTCAGTTGTTTTTACAAAATATTTAACTTTTAGAGAATTAAAAGCTTTGTATACCTACAAAATCTGTATTGAAATACTGATAGAAGTTTATTAAATTATAAACATAATGTATATACATAAATAACAAAACCCAGGAATGATTGTAAAAGAAATTAGGACTATTTCTTTTCTCTTTGCAGATGGTATGTGATGAAAACTTCACAATTACTAACTGTGTAGCAAAATGGCCAGGATCAGTCCATGATTCTAGGATGTTTAAAGAGAGCAACTTGTGCAGACAATTTGAAAATGGTAATTTACATAAATATAGCTAAATATGAAATACAGTATAAATTAAATTGTCAGAAAACATTCAAGATGAATCACACAGTCAAACCTGTCTGTAGTGGTCAGCTGCTGGAAGAGGCCAAAGTGACCACTATAGACAGGTGACCACTATGGACAGGGTTTTACACTGTTGCGTGTTATCTTGTGTGAGTATTGTAAGGCTTATAGAAAATTGTAAATAAATAATTTTATTTGTATTGACATAATGGATTTAATTGTTTTTCAGTTAAATTTCATTTTAAAAATTATAAGCAAACATATGATTCCATGCTCAAATTTCATCAACAAAAACTTGTGATCCAATGGGTAATAGTTATAGCACCCTTTGTAGCTCAATGGCTTCTGTTATGTTGAAGTTCATTATATTATTAGAATTTAGAACTAAATCAGGTTTCTTGGGACCTTAAACAACTTTTGTCGAATTAAGCACTGGTTGTTATAGACCAGTAAACAATGACTTTGGGACTAAAATGTAGTGGCCCTTACCACATTAGAAGATTGAGACAATTATTTACACAGATGTAATCTTAACATTAAATAATACATCTATTACACATTTTAAAAAATGACAAATTACTCTGCCTTTTTGTATATTTTGGATCAGGTGTCAACATATCAACATGACTTGGATTAACTAGCTAATATTTACAGTAAACCTTTCATTTGTCTTGATTAATTATAACCATATAAGACTAAAAAATTCAGCCAGACTAAAATAACTGCTGAAATAGATTTTAGACTTCAATCAAGTTGTTGATTTTCATTTAAAAAAGGTCTTACTTCAAATTTACAGCATCTAAATACTAGTATTTCAATTTCAGGTGAACATGATGGGATGTTATTAGGAGATTCAGGTTATGCATGTAAACCATATTTGATGACCCCCTACTATACAACTGATGAAGCTTGTAAGGAAAGATACACAGCTTTATGTAGGACAGGGTTCTTATAGAACAGACCTTTGGTATTCTAAAAAGAAGATTTGCTTCACTCCATTTTGGTTTGAGGACAAACCCTGAAAGGGCCTGTATATATGTAATTGATGCAGTTATACTGCACAACATAGGAATTTTACAGAAAGATGTTGTGCGTATAGATCCACCTGAGGACACCATTGCAAATGACCCTATCTATCATGTTGATAATGGTAGGCATGGCAATGGTTTTCTCAAGAGAGATCATATTGCACACACATTTTTTGGATAAAATAATGTTTATGTATTAGCAAAGGGGAGATAAATTTCATTTGGATAATTTCAACTTTTCATTTGTCAAATGTTAGTGTAAAATATCATAATGTTAAATATGTTTTGTATGCAATACATAAAAAATTGTTTTTTTTTCTTTCTTAAACAAAATATTTTACTGTAATAATGATAACAAATTATCATTATTATTTGGAAATAGCATCAACAAAATTAACCAAGTAGAAATACCATTTTTAATGTCCATGAAAAAAGTGCCAAGACTTGAATTATCCCCCTTGTCCATTGTATAATGCAAAATGCTTTCAAGGTTTAACCAATATTACCTTAAGGATGTATACTGCTGAATAGCCTAAAATTTCATGCATTTAACTTTTCTCTTTACCTAATTTTTGGAATGATATGGCATGATTAATAAAGAAAACATCACATAGTAGAACACTGGTTCTTTCACTAGGGTCATGAAATGTACCCTACTTTGACATTTTTTTGCCCATTTTAACCTAGTTTTTAAAATTAATTTTTGTAGACCAACCCAATTTTTTTCTTACTTTGGCAGACACCATTTGTCTTTTTCAGTCACAGATCTTGAAATTCACAATACTCAAAACTACATGTCATAAATACATAAATTTTTAATAAAATTGAATGGCGTCATAATAATTGTTAAAATGATTAGCAATTTTAGCTAGTGTCACATATTTTGGAAATTATGTTTTAACGAGGAATATCAGAAGCATACATCCTTGATATTGTATTATCCCTACTGCTTAAAATGTAGAATATAATTTTAGGATTAATTGGCAAATTGATTTTCATTATGGTTAATAATATTCTTTATTTTAATAGATTAAAGTTATGTACAAAATGTAATGGAATGGAAAAATCATTTTACCAAATCCTGTTATTCAAGATAAAATATAATCAGAAATGGTTAACACTCAGTTTTATGGAATTTTCTCAAAAACCAGATGGAAATGAGAATCAGAAAGGCTATGTACAGATCCAGACTTGACTAAATACTAGTATATCATAATGGATTGAATGTCTTTTAACTTTCAACTTTGCCTCTACATTGTGTAAGTTTTTGTCAAATATGTTCATACTTGAAAAAAATTAACACACCCTACCTTTTACTATTAGTTGCATTTAAAGAAGGTAACACAATTTATATATATATATATATATATATATATATATATATATATATATATATATAAAAAAACCCTTCACTCCCCTCACCAAGGTACACCCATTACTCATTTCACCCAGATACTTATGTTCATACATTTTCCCATTGGATCTCATATTTACACACAAAACAAAACATAAATTAGTTTGACTTAACCGGTAATCCATGACAGATCACATGGTTGATAAGCTTTCCTATTAATATAAAAGTGCATAGTAGGTTTAAGCTGGTTGATTGTCAAGACAAATGAAATATTTATTTTACAGACAAATAACTGAGTGTAAAGCATGTCTGATTATATTTTATTAAAACATATTTGATTTGAGATTGTTATAAATCAAAAGTTTGAGCAGGATTTATTTTCAAAATTTGCAATTTTGTTAATTCTGTTTGCAATTTTGTTAAAGTTTGTCTCTCTTTAATAAGTTTTATTTCTTCCTCAATTTTAGTTTTTTCCAACTTTAGTATTTCTTCTGATAACTCTGTTTTCCTCTTCTTTGACGTACTTGGGTGGATTATTACAGGCAGATCTGTCACTTCCATGTTTACAGTATTAGTGAGTGTTTCATCTTCACTGTATGACATGTCCATTGAATAAATCTAAATGAAAGATATTTTAAAATATATATAATTTATTGTTTTGATTGTTTGTAATTAACGTTTTCAACCATATAGAATTTTATGAAAAAATGTTAATGTTATATACATTTAAGGTAATTTTGGAGATTTCATTGTAACAGATTAGATGCTCATCACCAATCAAGCTTGATGTCATTAATTTACATCTATTGGTTCTGCAATTTGATAGTAATTTAATACTTATTATCATCAATCTATTTGCGAATATTTCTATTACTCTGTATACACACATTGATCTCCCGTGCACAAACTAAATTTTAACAACAGTGTTTTTAAGTATTTGAAATTAATTATGTTTATTATAACACACTGCAAGTAAGACAGGAGAGCAAAAGAGCAATTATATCAGTGGGTTTCAGTTCCACTTTGTTTGCTTCAAGAATAGCCTTTGTTTTATTAAATGCTGGCTATTGATATGATTATTTTAATTCTTACCATAATAATTCAAGTTTAAATAAGTCAATTATTTATCATCCAGTTTTGAAATCTGTATACATACATCAGAGTTAATTATTATTTTATTTGACTCAATTTAAATATCCAGTGTACACAATATTTGGCTATATTCTATAATAAAGCTATAATATAAATTTTGAATATATGCTATGTTTATATTTGATGAAATAGTTTTTCTACACTGACTTATGGGGCTAAACTTGAGGTAATGAGACATCCTAATGTATCAAGTCTGTTCATGTAAAGTTTTGTATGTAAAAATTAATACAACCAGGGCTACTGCCATGGGTAAACTTGGCAGATATCCGCTGTACATACATTGTTATATGAAGTGTTTAAAGTACTGGTTCAAAGTTTTACAAATGGAGGGAATTAGATATCCAAATGTTGTAATTTATTATGTTGTTTAATTTAGATAGTGTTTGAAAATGTGTTTTTACTTGGGTATCTAATGTGAAAAAACTTTTGTAATATTATGGGTTTCATTATGAGTGGGTTTTTCAAGGTGTAGGTAATGTGAAATTATTTTTAATGTGTTTATTCAGAGAGTGAAAGATAATTATGATCAATAGTGGGATGCTTCATTAAGAGACTATAGTAAATTAGACTTTTACAGAAGATTTAAGACTGTATACTTTATGAATAAATAATAATTATAATGGTTTTCTGAAGTCATTTGTGTTTACATTAAATGTATTTTGCCACTTTTCATACTACAGGAAGGCTGCTAAGTTAAAAACTAAAAAAAAGTAAATTTAGATAATATTCCTAACTTAAGTTTACTCTTTTATAAAACATTACCTGAGGTATCTATACCTCCAACAATACCCTCTAGTCCAGGTGTCCCTTCCAGTTGGTCAATCATGACCTGGACAGCTGGACTGGGCATTGCTACAGGACCACCTCCAGTCTTTGGGTACTTAAATTCACTCACTTTTGCTTTGGCTGAAATGCAAGTTTTAAACTATATTTACTTGAAAATTGAATCATAATGTAATTTAAAATTCAGATGTATTTTTTTTCTTAAAAGACCAAAATGAACATGTTGAACTCCATATTGGAGTAATTGTACAAATGATTAAAAAAGTGAAATAAGCCAGTTTTGAGATTTATATTTATTTATCTATAATATTGAAATAGGTCCATAGCGTCAATTTCTTTAAAAATCAGCAATTCCATAAATTTCATAATTTTCATTATTAAAAAATGGACAATTGTGCTTCCCTTTTGAATGACCATTCCATTCTTATTGTTGTATCAGATATGTAGTTTTGATTGATTACATATTCCTCAGATGAATTAAAAAAGGAAACATTGATTTAGCCATTAATTAATAGGTCATTACTAATTATATTGATGTATTTTTCACCTTTTGCTTTAAATTAGCATGCTTTTTTTTAAGCTGCTCTGTTGTTCTTCTTGAACTGGCTGATCTTCTAAAATATAGATTATAGAGCATTTAGGCTAAAACCTTAAATCAAGTTTGTAGATAATAATGTACAGTTAACCTTGTCTGAAAAACCAATTTGAATAATTAAAGTCATCTGTTTAAATAATTATGTAAGAGAATAATACTGTGTATATGTAGTTTTTATTGCATTTAATAATCAAATGTGTTCAGTATTTATTCAGATTTATTTTGAAAATCAAATATTGTGTATAAGTGTGTTCAGTATAATTTCCATTCACTATTTAAATTTATTTGTGCGTGTGTGATGTGGGTGGGTTGGTGTGTTCACATTCAGTATTTGGATTATTGCTAAAATTTGGCATATGCTAAATTTTTACTATGTTATCAGATGGTTAAGGAATGATGCTGATATTGTAAAATAAAAGATCAAATCTAAAGATGTCCAAGTTATATTTATAGTCCAATTTATAATCAAACTAGTAAAATAGTGCATTATCTAGAGGGATGGAATTTTTTTCTACTACCTTCAATATTCAGAGCATGTTTGTATGTTGTATGGCAATAAATATTACTGCCAACCAGACCATGTAGATTTAGTCTATGCATTGATCACAATGTCCAACTCTTAACACAAACATTTTATAATTACAAGAATAAACTTTAACATATAGTGTAACATATTACAACCAGCAGTTTTCTTTCATATTAAGTGTTTTTTTTTCAATTTATGCATATTCCTTAGATTTGCTTGATAATTTATTATTAAACAGAAAAGGAAAACAACAATTTCATTAAATGACACATGCTTTGCTGGTTTGGCTATATATATGGACATATACTTCTGTGTGGATTTGATATATTTATAGCTCGTTTTGGCTATATTTATATGGACAGGTACATGTGTGTGGATTTGATATATTAATAGCTGGTTTGGCTATATACATCTGTGTGTATTTAATATATATATAGCTGGTTTGGCTATATATATGGACAAGTACATCTGTGTGGATTTAATATATTTATAGCTGGTTTGGCTATATGCATCTGTGTGGATTTAATATATATATAGCTGGTTTGGCTATATGCATCTGTGTGGATTTAATATATATATAGCTGGTTTGGCTATATGCATCTGTGTGGATTTAATATATATATATATATATAGCTGGTTTGGCTATATGCATCTGTGTGTATTTAATATATATATATAGCTGGTTTGGCTATATACATCTGTGTGGATTTAATATATATATAGCTGGTTTGGCTATATGCATCTGTGGATTTAATATATATATAGCTGGTTTGGCTATATACATCTGTGTGTATTTATATATATATATATAGCTGGTTTGGCTATATGCATCTGTGTGTATTTAATATATATATAGCTGGTTTGGCTATACCCGTATATAGAAAGAAAACAGAAATACTGTGGCTACTTAGCTATAAAATAAGTTTCTCTGGCAATGTAAGAACACAATAATCTTGCAAAAATGTTTCATATTTGCATATTGGTGACTGCTTACTTGGGAACGTAGAGAGAGAGAGAGAGAGAGAGAGAGAGAGAGATTCAACTGAATAATTATTTCTTACGAATTCAAGATAGTTGTTATCTCGTCCCAAGCAGCCTGTTTGGACTGCTTGGACATGGCAGACCCCGAGGGGCCAGAAAAGCTCCCAAACAACACTTTTGCCCGCTTCTCAACTTCTTCTAAAAGAAGAAGTTCTTCCTCCTTGGACCAGTTTGCCTCTCTGTCCCTTTTCTTTGCTTTTAGCGTTTCGCTGCTCATACTGGCAATTGATTCCATTTTAATTTATTGAAGAAGAAAAATGCAGACGACCGGGTCGCGATATAAACATACAAAATTATCGCAATAAATGCAAGACCGTCCTTGTAAAACATTTCGGAGATAACAAGATACAAGAGACTACTTTATTCAACACATTTTTATCCCATTTTTGTGCGTATTCACAGAAATACAGCAAAAATCTAGTAGAAGTATGACGTAAACATGTACGAAACCGCGAATGTGTACATTGACAACCACTACATTTACACCTTCAACGAATAAGAGTTCCAGTGGGCCGCTTGCATGTTTACAAATATTCCGCCAAATGCCTTGCGGTTTCCATGACAGAGTTAAGCAAAAAATCTTAATCGGATAAGTTTGGACTTAGCTAAGTTTGAGTTAAGTTTTTTTCGTGATCCACTTTTCTTTGACTTTACTTAGTTAAGTCAAAACTTATTTTTTGAAAATAAGTTTTTGCTTAAGTTAAGTATTGTTCGTGATCCCGGGGCCTGTTTCAAATAAACCTTTAATATAATGAACCGGCGTGGCCAACTAAACATTTAAAATGATGTAGGCGTGGCCAAATATTATCTGTTTCAAATAAACATTTGCATTTAATGTAGGTGCACTCAAGTTATGATCTGATAAGAGGTAGGCGTTGTCAACGTATGATCTGTTTCAAATACGCATTTTAGATGATGTAGGCGTGGTCAAAGAATGATCTGTTTCAAATAAACATTAAATATGATGAAGGCATGGCCAAAGAACGATCTGTCTCGAATTAACATTTGATATGATGTAGGCGTGTTTAAAGTATGATCTGTTTCAAATAATCATTTATTATGATGTAGGCGTGGTAAAAATATAATCTGTTTCAAATAACTTTCTAAGTATGATAAAGAATCTGTTTCAAATAAACATGATTTAGGCGTGGTCAAAGTATGATGCGTTTAAAACAAACATCTAACATAATGTAGGCGTTGTCAAAGCATAATCTGTTTCAAATAAACATGAAATATGGTGTAGGCGTGGTCAAAGTATGCTCTATTTCAAATAAAACATGTTATGACGCAGGCGTGGTGAAAGTATAATCTGTTTCAAATAAATATCTAATATGATAAAGGCGTTGTATAGTATAATCTGTTTCAAATAAACATGAAACATGATTTTTGCGTGATCAAAGTATAATCTGTTTCAAATAAACAATTAACATTGTGTAGGCATGGCCAAAGTATTCTCTGTTTCAAATAGACAGCAAATTGAATTTAATTGGCAATTAAAGAAGTAACGTTACAGAGTTTATATAAAATCATTGGGACGCCCGTGTTATTTCTAATGTAGGTTATAAAATGTATTCAAAGGGTAACAAATCTTGGGAGGTGGAGTGGGCGTAGTCGAGTACATGTTTAGAATGTCAAGAGATTGAACTAATAGCATATCTGACCCGTTGTTGCCATGGTTGTTGTTGCTGTTGACTTGACTGTTGGTTTGGTTGTTGTCACTGTTGGTTTGGTTGTTGTCATTGTTGGTTTGGTTGTTGTCATCGTTGGTTTGATTGTTGTCATCGTTGGTTTGGTTGTTGTCACTGTTGGTTTGGTTGTTGTCACTGTCGGCATGGTTGTTTTTGTATTGACCGTTGGGATGGTTGTTGTCACAATAGTTTTCACTGTTGATTTGAGTGTTGACATGCCTGTTGTCACTTTAGTTTGGGGTGCAGCTAAAAATGAAAAAATAGTGTTCGGATGTCATCATTGATGTCATTATCATTTTATATCATCATTATCATCATCATCATCATCTGACACCACCATCATAGCATATATATAGGACATCATTATCGTCGTATGATATCATCATCATACAACAAGTCGGTCTCGATCCTACCAATTTAACACAATACCGCTTTTTACTCCAACGCCCGTCACTCTCATCCACTCAACCCCATCATCAATATTCATGCCAGCAATTAGCATACATCAGTTAGGTTATTTGGCATAATAGAATATTCAAAATATTTTCTTCTAGGGTTTTCCAATCAGAAGCCTGACTTGGTCGAGGACTTGACCTTTAACCTTTGAATAAAACTCATACGGATTCTTACAGCTTAATTTACTTACAGGGCGGCCGTTCGCTTGACATTTGACCTTTTAATACAGCACATGCCAGGAAGTAACTACACCTTCCAACAGCCTGATTTGTATTGGGGCGGCCGTTCCCTTGACCTTTGACCTTTGAATACAACATTACCGGAAGTAACTACACCTTACCACAGTCTGATTTTTATCGGGCGGCCGTTCCCTTGACCTTTGAATACAACACATACCGGAAGTAACTACACCCTCCTACAGCCTAATTTTTTATCGGGGCGGTCGTTCCCTTGACCTTTTACCTTTGAATACAACACATACCCGGAAGTAACTACACTTACAGCACAATCCGCAGCTTTTGAAACAAAGTTGCATAGCCGTTTCCTTGTCTTGACAAATCGCTGCAAGAACATTTACATCATCACACTGGGTAGAGACATCAACACAGGCACCTGTCAATTTTACTGACGTCACAGCTTGGTATTCTGACGTAGTTGCAGCTGAATTTAAATATTATATCATATTATTGCAAGTTTAGACAATTGATGGGTCAGAAAACACGGCTTAATATTAGTGAATTTATTGAAAATCTTTTGAAACTAAATTCGATAGATCTACAGTACAGACCTGTCGAAAGTTTAACACTAAGCGAACTAATTAGTGCCAAATCGGCAGCTCATCTAATCTCGGCCCTCGTTAGATAGATCTTGATAGCTATTCGGTCACTGCTATATGTATATCTTTGGGCAGTTTTTCGGACACTTGCTTTCCATCTTTGCCACAATCGAGCTTTGACTTCTTTTCGTAATCTGGGTGTTAAACGTCCGACAGGTCTACACTGCACTTCTTTTAATTAAAATGTGCAAGGTTTCACTGAAAAAGGTCAGGTGAGCATGACAGGTCCTATTTGTTTATAGTCTACAGAAAGAGTGTTTTACATTCAGCCCATCCTGTTTTAAATATTTTGAAAAGTAGGGTTTTTATTTGTATTTCAGTATTATCACGGGTAGAATTCTTTTATTACTTACTTCAAATAAAAGGCGGGAATTTGCTTCCCTTACTATAAACATCCAGCGATTTTCAATGATTTGGATTTAATTAACCAAAAGTAATAAAACCCTATGGATGGTGGAGTCCTCATTGACCGACCGATCGACAGTACGCGCTTAGCGCTCTCACCGCCTCTCGCCGTCCAGACTCGGACAGATCCTAGAGCAAGAAAGAGGGTCAGTTCACTTACTAGAGAGCTGTGACTTTCTTTATCCTGGCTTTCTCGCCGGACTGATTTTTCAAGAAGCCGTCGGCCATAATTGAGTAGAGTGGGTAATGGTGTTTTACGCCCAGTCATTTTGGTGGCTTATTTTTGACATCGACATAAAATTATCTCAACATGTCGACATAACAGCTTGACAAGTTGAGATAATATCATGAAAAGTTGAGATAAAAAACACAACATGCCGAGATACTTATGTCGACTAGTCATGGTAAATACAACTGTATCTCGACATAAGTACATGTATCTCGAAGAAAAACTTGAGATAAATAACACGACATGTCGAGATACTTATGTCGACTAGCCATGGTAAATACAACTGTATCTCGAATAAAAAGTTGAGATAAATAACACGACTTGCCGAGATACTTATCTCGACTAGTCATGGTAAATACAACTGTATCTCGACATAAGTATTTCGACATGTCGTGTTATTTATCTCAACTTTTCACGATATTATCTCAACTTGTCAAGCTGTTAAGTCGACATGTTGGGATAATTTTATGTCGATGTCAGAAGTAAGTCACCATACAGTCAAGATTCATTGACTTACATGTATATCGAGGCGGTCAGTTCTAAGATCCTTTGGCAAGCAAACTGACAATCTTTCTCACACTAGGATATATCCGAATGGGATTCGAACCTAGGCAGTGGGAGGCACTTACACTTTAGACCACTCGGCCTCCTAGCCCCACCCCACCCCATCATTGCTCGAGAGCATTGGGATAATCAAAAACAAACATACTAATCCATGTCCGAATCACAATGCAGAAGCAAAATAAAAAAATGGAACTGACAAGTTAGGTTAGACACGTGAACTTCCACCAGGGAAGTGATGCCATGTGCTCCGGAAAGGTGAGCACCTCCTGTATAGCTAGCTACACCCGCCATGTGTGTAATCAAAATTGTTTGAAAGGAACGTGGAACTATGGGACGTCAAATATATCCAGGGCAATTCTGGACACAGAGACATTAAACTTATCAACAATACTGTGATGACGCCATAAAACTTTTTGAGGGCCTTGACAAGACCAGGGCCGCAACATTAGGATAACCTAGTCTTTATTATCAATTAAATATATATGCACTACTTTAATAACATGACACACCCACCAGTGCTAGGTTTGTTCGTTGGACATAATCCACATGTCTTTGCACAAAATTGTGGCGCCGATGCTGTATCTTTGCAGACGACTTCCTGTACCTCACGTTCCTGGCACTGGGAACCTAAATAATCTACACATGTGTCTGCACCGAAGGTACCTGAAATTAAAGTGCATATATTCGATTTTATTCTACTTTTGCCCAGTGTGCCGTTATGACTGTGTTTGCCGAAAAGTTAAGCGTTTAAACCCAATGCGTTTCACCGCTGTGAGTTCGAACACCTGCCCTTTATAATTTCCTTTGCTCTATACCAAAATGAGCGTTAAAAGACCATCAATATTTCTTAGGTTCAATGTCTAGTCTTGTTAAATTGTATATAGGTTTTACTGTATATTGTGACGGGATAAATAAATAAATAAATAAATAAATAAATAAATAAATAAATACTTGACCTGAACTTAACAAAAATACCAAGGTACCAAATCCTGCACACAATAATCGCCACATTATACAGTACAGACCTGTCCAAAGTTTAACACAGAGCTAGCGAAAAGGAGTCGAATCTCGGCTGCCGGGTGACAGAGATTTGGATAGATGGTGATCGGGAAAATGCAGTGATATAGATATATATCAACTGCCGAAAAGATGTCGAGATATCGCTAACGAGGTTCCGAGATCGGCTGTCGATTCAGGACCAATTCGTGAGATCAGTGTTGAACTTTCGACAGGTCTGTCTTGTACTGTACTTATCAGTATGCTCTAAAACAAGAGTTTAACCTTATGATAAGACGGACGAGATAAGATTTTTTTCAGAAATGGCGCGAAATTAAAAAAAGTAGTACTACCTGCATGATGGAAAAAATGGTCCACGGTTCTTTAGACTCAACAAGATAACGCTTCGATTCTGGGACCAGGATCACTAAATAACGGCAATTCTGCTTTTTCCGATCATATGCTAATACCGATCCTACTTTCTAAAATCACTCCCTACTAATGCTATCATAGAATCCTTCCTATTGCCGAGCCTGCTTTCTCAAATTAAAAGCTACTTCTGGAATCGCTCCCTAATGTCAATCTTGCAGTTTAAGAACATCCCATAATGTCAATCCTGCTTTCTCAGCCCCCCCTCGATGCCAATCATGCTTTCTCTGATCCCATATTCCAATCCTACTTCTGAAATCCGGCGCCTCTCTAATGTCAATCCTGATGCGTTTATATAAGAGAATCCTAATGTCAACCCTGCTTTTTCAGACCCCCTCGATTTCAACCAAAGATTTCCTCGGATGCCTTCCTGGGTTTAATCCTCTTTTCTCAGATAAATCTCCCATGTTGTATTCTTTGACCATGGAGGTGTGGTGAGATGTGTTTCAATTAGATATTTGATCTTCCCCTTTATTGAAAACAAGCACTACTGATGATGTATTGTATTCCTAAATGGGCGTCTAGTGCTGTAAAATTAACATTTGTATAATATGTAATTGATATACTAGTAGTATCTATTACTTACTCATCCTCTTCATCCCCACCACTGCGGTAGCTCAGTTGGTAGAGTGCTTGTTCCGTAAGTGGGAGGTCGTGGGTTGGAACCCCGACCGGGTCTGACCCAAGACTTGAAAGTGGTTAGTGACTGTTCTTTCGCCAAGCACTCGGCATTACGAAATGAAAGTCACGGTTCTTTCGGATGGGAACTTAAAATAAACGAGGTCCCGTGTCACGGTGGTCTATGCACGCTAAAGAACCCTGTTGTATAACGCCATCAGCGCAACTCATAGGCAACATTTCTGCACCTTCGCCTATAGCTGGCGACGTCTCGATATAAGTGAAATATACGTCTCGATATAAGTGAAATATTCTTGACAGGGACGTTAAACATCATTACTCAACTCAACTCTCTTCATCCCCAATGGGACATAAGGCATCAACAAGCGTCCTCCATTTGCCTCTGTCCTTTGCCATATGTTGAGCTTGCCCCCAGGTGCATCCTAGCTCCTGTAGTTCTACTTGAATGGTTCTCCTCCAGGTGGTACGAGGTCTACCAGGCTTTCTTTTCCCGGTGGTGTCCAATTCAAATCTGTTTTTAGTATTCTCTTTAATTGGTCATTCTCATCACATGACCAGGCTAACCATCTAAAGCGTCGTTATTTTATCTGTATGGTGATGTTGTTACATTTACTGATTTTGACCAGGTTTTTTCGTAGTATCTATATGTGCAGATAAATATATTTCATGATCACCACACATAATGACGTAGTATACAATTGCTTGCATTTGTTTCAGCTATTCACATAAGACAATTATTATTTGGCCAATAATTTTGCCCTTTTTTGATTGGCTGGGAAGGCGTTTGGCCAGCCTAAACATATCGATATGTCCACCGCGCAAAACACGCATGCGACTTATCAAAGTTCATTTATTTATTATATCATGAATTAGAATGTCTTCTTTTTTATATTGTCATATGCCATTTTTTAAATTTAATCATAAAATACATTTAAAAAATGGTATGACAATATTATTGATCAAGTTACGGCGATATCACTCAATTGAATTCATTAACGAAGAAATGGAAAATGAAGAAACACGTCAATATTTCAAAATTCTATATTTGATACAAAAAAAATAAATAAATAAAGAAATCCTGAAACATTAAATTTTTTCTAAAAAAAGCTATTGTTTATATACATTGGTACTATCTGGTATATGACCACAGGCTGGCCAATTCGACGGATTTGTACCATAAAATGGATAAACGGTCGGATAAAATAAAAAGGTCAAATTAGACAGATTTTTTTTTCAATTTTGACAGTTTTTTAATTAAAAGTACTATAAATTCTGACTTTTTGTATAAAAATTGTACCAAAATCAAACACGTAACGATAAAAAGTACCTAAATGGCAACCTTGTGCAATAAAAATGTACCGATCCTGACAAATAAATAATAAATTTGATTGGTCAGTCTGTAAAAAATAGAACAAACGATATCAATAGATAAAAATGGGAATTATTATTTTGTGAATTCGATTTTTATAATTAGTGATATCACAAATGATGTCATGAATAAATAATAAAACAGCGCCTAACATGAAAATGGCTAAATTTTTTCTAGGCTTTCACGCCGGGCACCTGTTTCTGACGAAGTATCGGGATAATATTATCTTGAATCAGTTTACATACCATAAAATGATTATAAAGTATTGAATGATTTTAACATATTAAGAAATTATGTTTTATCGGCCATATAATGGATTTATATGTCTCTGTTTTTATCAGTTTATGTCGGAGACAAGTTCCTGTGATTTTTTCAAACTTTTTCGAAACCAAAAAAATAATGAAAAAAAATCTGATGAAATATCTTGTATCTCCTGCCAGAAGGCGCATGAGACCGTAACGCTATCTTTCCATATTTGCCTTTCCTTCGCTGTCGTTTTTTCTGTGTTCCAGCTGGTTCATCCGGCCGCGGCGTTTCTTTCTTTTTCAGTCGTTCTCCTCTTCCCCTTTTTCTTTCAGGCCCCTCTGGTTGCCAAATGAAATATCACTGGATCAAAATAGATAAAATATATTACACATGATATGCGAAGAAGTTTAATCAAATTACAAACAAAAAATTCATTATTTTTCGAATTACCTGGAATCATACCAATTAGAAGTCCAATGCGTTTGTTGTGCCAATGTTGGTAAAACTACTATAGGAACTGAATACATTATGGTACGTTGCTTTTTCAATTTTTCCAAGGGACGTAACCGAAACGAAACAGACACAAAGGAAGATCCGACTCCATGATGGGAGTGTTGCAGAAGTTTTTGGAGTTCTTGATAGTTTTACAAGTTTGATTTGGGCTTCATAAGGTAATGCATAAACTGTTCTTCATATCAGTTACTTAAAAGAAGTCGGTTGTAATAGGAGAAATAGATCGTTTTGTGTACAATTTTGCTGATAGAGATGTTTCGTTTTTTTACTCAGTCGATTGAAAGATGATGATGATGGTTGACCTACTTTTCGGGTTTCAGCTGTTTCTTCAAGTTGGGATAAAAATTAGATTGTGGAGTAACTGTATACTTCGTTCTGCTGCTTTTGTTTACTAGTTTAGGAGGTAAAAGTACACGTTAATACACTGGCTATGCCCCAAAACCTTACATTTGGGTCACTATTTGTGACAGTGAATTAAAGGTAAAATGCTCTTAAATTTCATGTTTATTCAGTGCTGATGTTCACAAACACAAAACTGTTGGGGTCAATGTGTTTAAATTTGACAGTGCTGCCCATAGAAAATCTAATAATGTTAATAAATTTTGACATGTCAGTGCTCCAAGTAACCTAGTAAATACTCGAAATTTGCGACCAAAAATCGGATTTTGCGACTGCAAATTGTCAGACGATCGCCATAATGTCAAACAATTTTTTTGAGTTTGGCCACTAAAATCGGGAAATATTGTTCATGACCCGTCACCCAACCTGACAATAGTCTCGCCATCAATAATATCTTAAAAGCGCTTGAATCAAAGTAGGTGACTTAATAGTTTAAACGGCATATCTGACAGTGATTTAGTTTTGCATAATGGCAACCAAACGGCAAAAATCACTTTTTGCTTTGGGTTTTGTTACGACTTTTACTTCCTCTAAATGATCAAGTTTGATCGTCTCTTCATCGCTCCGCCTCGAAAGTTGCCTCCCGTGGTGGGACCAATCCGAGGATCTCACTAAACCATTCAATCGGTAGTAGCGACGGGCTGTGTGATTAGAAAGAATATTTATAAGGTTTGGCCACCAAGAATTTTACCTGGCGACAAAAATCTTGAAATGGCTACTGAAATTTTGTAATTACTAGCCATGTGGCTACCAGTTTTCAAAACCTGCTTGGAGCACTGCATGTTTTCATGTTTTTAACATACTGTGAGAATCTGACTGTTTGTGACAGTGAATTACGAGGGGGTATAAAATGTGTAGGCGGGCTGGCAAAATCTTACACCCTATTTTCAATGATCTATATTTCAATTAATATCTATTGGATTTTTATAATATTTTTACATAATATCGGGCATAATCTCAATTTTTTAAATATATTTTTGATTTTAAAAAATATATGATATTTTTGAAGTTATTACAAAAAACATGGGCTACACTTTTTCCAATCGGTCAAAATTTATCCGAAACAGGATAACAAAATTTTACAACCCAATTTTCAATTATCTATATTTCCATAAATATGTATTGGATTTATATAGTATCTTGACATAATATCCGGTATGACCTAAATTTTTAAAATATGCTTTTGATTTTAAAAAAATATTTAATATTTTTGAAGTTATTAAAGAAAATACGGGCTACACTTTTTCCAATCGGTCAAAATTCATCCGAGGCAGGACGGGTAAGCTTTGAACATTGATCGATATCTCTTCACATGATTATGCTTGCCTATTAAAATTTGCAACAAAAACGCGTGGATATGTATCTTTGATACCTCCAAATGGTACTTCCTATAATGCAGTGGTTTTCTTTTTATAACCGATTGTTTGTGACATTTGATTGTTCTATAAGTACGACGCCATAGGTTATTTTTCTGTAAATCCCTCCTGTGTAATGGTGAACCTATCGTGTCTTGATCAAAGATGGCGGCGTACTTATCGCAATTAAAGAACAATAAACTGTCACAAACAATCCTTTATAAAAAGAAAACCACTCCATTATAGGAAATATCCTTTGTTGCTATTAAAGATATATATCCACCACGTATTTGTTGAAAAATTTAATAGGCAAGCATAATTATTTGGAGAGATATCGATCAATGTTCAAACCTCACTCGTCCTACCTCGCATGAATTTTGACCGATTGGAAAAAGTGTAGCCCATGTTTTTTGTAATAACTTCAAAAATATCAAATATTTTTTAAAATCAAAAATATATTTAAACAATTTAGGTCATGCCCGATATTATGTTAAAAAATTATAAAAATCCAATAGATATTTATTGAAATATAGATCAATGAAAATTGGGTGGTAAAATTTTGTTATCCTGTCTCGGATGAATTTGACCGATTGAAAAAAGTGTAGCCCATGTTTTTTGTAATAACTTCAAAAATATCAAATATTTTTTAAAATCAAAACTATATTTAAAAAATTGAGGTCATGCCCAATATTATGTGTAAATATTATAAGAATCCAATAGACATCTATTGAAATATAGATCATTGAAAATTGGGTGTAAGATTTTGCCAGCCCGCCTACACATTTTATACCCTCTCGTGAATTACGTCTTAATCCATTGAAAATCAAATAAGCTTGGATAAAGTTTGATATTTTTCACTTACTTGTACTTAGTCGTAACAGGAAATCTATATGCTAAGAATATTTCTGCACAGAGTAAAACGTTGGGCTATGGACCCATTACCCAAAAAAGCTTTGACACCCCTGATAGTGTATTAATTTAAAGTAATCATTAATTAATTTTTTTTTTTAATTCTTTTACAGACCTTTCTTTACTGTTGTTGGATATAACCATTCTCAATCCAAAAAAATGGAGGACCGATTCTGGCCACCACCTCCACCTTTCTTTGTTATGGATAGACGAAATGTTCCTGTAAGTGGTGAAAGAATGGTTGGTATGGAAACAACAACAGCCAATCAAATCATAAACCCACCTACAATAACTGTACCAGAGTACCACTTGTCTCAGGTTGCCCCGCATGGGTCATATGCTATGTCCGGAGATGGCGGTCCTAGGTTAACCCACATGTTTCCGGTCAGTAGTGGAGATGGGGGTGCTGTCTTAGAGAAACCACAGGAATATCCAAAATTTCCCGTAACCACCTGTAATCAGGACTTCAACAGATTTCCTGTTTCAGTCGGAAATTTAGCATATGGTGGTAGCCATAGCCATGCTCATTTTGGGGGTCAGGATAGTGGGGCTATGTGTGGCCCCTTGATGCAGCCAGAAACCCAGAGTTTAAATCTTGACAAAATATATAGCACCTTGGAAAGTTCCCGTAGGAATGTAACAGTAGAACCAAGTTATCCAGACAGACTGTTGAACTTGTCCTCAGGATTTAAGGAATTTGTAGAGAAAAGTGATGTGACAGAAGTGTCTGCTATTGATGTTGGACATACAGCAATGAACTCGGTTAATCTTCACGTTGGTAAACAAACTAGTCATCAGACTTCAGAAATACAACATGACAGTGTCAATCAAAGTGGTCGCCACAGTGACCAAAGTTTACAAACTGTCAGTTTATCAAGTGAAGGAAACTCCCTTCCTAAATCAGGTGACCTGAAATATTGCGGAATTCCGCTTGAAACTCAAAAGAGTTATCAAATAGTGAATCTCCAAAGGAAACAATAACGGTCGATAGCGAAAATTTGACACCTAATGACAATGACAAAGTATGTGGCTCTTCAGGAAGTAACCAGATAATCAGCATCGAATCACCCCAGCAACCAGGTGAAAACACGGATACAGACATTAAACAAGAAAGTGAAAGTTCAGAAAAAGAAACTGTGACAGATATTGAACTGATTATGAAAGATATTGAAAAAGAGGTAAGTTAGATCTATGGAGAGGTTTGAATAAATAGAAGTGCCAGATGAGCCCTTCATGCACTATTGGGTCTTTTGCCTTCTGGTACTTCGGTTTCCTCTACCATCCAAGAACTGAATGTCCCAATATAAGTGAAAAAATCTAAAGTGGGCTGTAAATTACCATTCTAGTGTCTACTGCATCATCCAAGATCTGCCATTCCAATATAAGTGAAAGAATCTAAAGTGGGCCAAAAAATCCATTCTAGTGTCTCCTCTCCCATCCAAGACCTGCCATTCCAAGATAAGTGAAAGAATCTAAAGTGTTCCTAAAACACCATTCTAGTGTCTCCTCCCCCATCCAAGACCTGCCATTCCATTATAGGATTTAAAGTGGGCCGTAAAAAACAATTCTAGTTTCTCCTCCCACCAACCAAAACCTGCCATTCCATATAAGTGAAAGAATCTTGAGTGGGCCCTAAATTATCGTTTTGGTGTCTACTGCATCATCCAAGATCTGCCATTTCAATATATAAGTGAAAGAATCTAAAGTTGGCCGTAAAATCCATTCTAGTGTCTACTGCACCATCCAAGACCTGCCATTCCAATATAAATGAAAAAATCTTGTGAGGACTGTAAAATACCATTCTAGTGTCTACTGCACCATCCAAGACCTGCCATTCCAAGATAAGTGAAAGAATCTACAGTCGGTCGTAAAATACCATTCTATTGTCTACTGCACCATCCAAGACCTGCCATTCCAATATAAGTGAAAAAATCTACAGTCGGTCGTAAAATACCATTCTAGTGTCTACTGCACCATCCAAGACCTGCCATTCCAATATAAGTGAAAGAATCTACAGTCGGTCGTAAAATACCATTCTAGTGTCTACTGCACCATCCAAGACCTGCCATTCCAATATAAGTGAAAGAATCTACAGTCGGTCGTAAAATACCATTCTATTGTCTACTGCACCATCCAAGACCTGCCATTCCAATATAAGTGAAAAAATCTACAGTCGGTCGTAAAATACCATTCTAGTGTCTACTGCACCATCCAAGACCTGCCATTCCAAGATAAGTGAAAGAATCTACAGTCGGTCGTAAAATACCATTCTAGTGTCTACTGCACCATCCAAGACCTGCCATTCCAAGATAAGTGAAAGAATCTACAGTCGGTCGTAAAATACCATTCTAGTGTCTACTGCACCATCCAAGACCTGCCATTCCAATATAAGTGAAAGAATCTACAGTCGGTCGTAAAATACCATTCTATTGTCTACTGCACCATCCAAGACCTGCCATTCCAATATAAGTGAAAAAATCTACAGTCGGTCGTAAAATACCATTCTAGTGTCTACTGCACCATCCAAGACCTGCCATTCCAAGATAAGTGAAAGAATCTACAGTCGGTCGTAAAATACCATTCTAGTGTCTACTGCACCATCCAAGACCTGCCATTCCAATATAAGTGAAAAAATCTTGTGAGAGCTGTAAAACACTTCTAATGCAAATGGATTTTAGGGTCTCAAATATTGATTATCTGGCTCTGCATGTATTGACAAGGAGACCTCAATATGTGACATTGAAATCCACATTTTAATATCAAAGCTCTTCAAATGCAAAGTAGTTATCTTGTAATTGACGTATCGCCCGCTATGTCTTTCTTGTTCCGACACTGGATGCCATCATGGTACCAAAGCAGCGTCACAGCAACTAAAGACGTACTAGTATCTGTGACGTCATTAAATGGCACATTTCAGGTCGAATTTTCATTCTTTTCTTGTGTAATTCACACATGCTGGGCCTTTGTCTGAACATTGTGGGCATGGCCGGCGATCTGTCAATTACTCGTTGACTCTTCCTGTTAATCTGACTTATATGCTCTATTTATTTCAGTGTGTCAGGCTGAGGGAATGTGGACAACAGTTCTTCTTGGTCTCTATAAATGAAGCCTTACAAATCAGGCTGCTGGGGTCGGAGCAAGGGAAGCAGTTTTTGGATAACAATCCTGATCTGGCTCAGAAGTTCTTATCCTATTGCTACAAAGGTGAGTCATATGTTCTAGATTTGGGACATTTCAGGAGTACAAAGTCAATGAAACCTGAATTTGAATACCAAAGCGTTTAGTAAACAAAAATCTCACCTCACCTCACCTCACCTGCCCCATGGCAGTTGCCTTTGGGGCACTACAGGTGACCTGTCAACCAGTCCTCTCTATACATCCCTGTCCTTCGCACATTTGACCGCCTCGCTCAGCATCAATCCTGTCCATTCTGTGATGTTGTCTTCCCATCTCTTTTTCTGTCTTCCTCTTTTCTCCCTCTGATTGTCCCCTGGAGCACTGTCTTGGCAAGCCACTCTCCTCTTGTTACGTGGTCGAACCATTTTAGTTTGTGCCTCTTGATGGTGATGAAAACCAATGGCTTGCCTTATTCTGTTTTTGACTTCCTCATTGGTTATGTGGTCTTTGTAAGAGATGCCAAGCAGTCTTCTGAAGCATTCAATTTCTGAGACCTGAATTCTCTTCTCTAATTCTGCGGTAAGGGTTCATGTTTCACTAGCATACAGGAAAACTAAGTAGATAAGAGAACAAAAATAATAATAATAAAAAAAAATAATTAAAAAAACAAAACTGTCTAAACTGAAATATTTAATAGGAACATACTACATGTATTTTGTCCGGAATAGAGAGATGTCCGATTTAGAGAGTGTCAGGTAGAGAGATGTCTGGTTTAGAGAGTGTCAGGTAGAGAGATGTCCGGTTTAGAGAGTGTCAGGTAGAGAGATGTCCGGTTTAGAGAGTGTCAGGTAGAGAGATGTCCGATTTAGAGAGTGTCAGGTAGAGAGATGTCCGGTTTAGAGAGTGTCAGGTAGAGAGATGTCTGGTTTAGAGAGTGTCAGGTAGAGAGATGTCCGGTTTAGAGAGTGTCAGGTAGAGAGATGTCCGGTTTAGAGAGTGTCAGGTAGAGAGATGTCCGGTTTAGAGAGTGTCAGGTAGAGAGATGTCCGGTTTAGAGAGTGTCAGGTAGAGAGATGTCCGGTTTAGAGAGTGTCAGGTAGAGAGATGTCAGGTTTAGAGAGTGTCAGGTAGAGAGATGTCCGGTTTAGAGAGTGTCAGGTAGAGAGATGTCCGGTTTAGAGAGTGTCAGGTAGAGAGATGTCCGGTTTAGAGAGTGTCAGGTAGAGAGATGTCCGATTTAGAGAGTGTCAGGTAGAGAGATGTCCGGTTTAGAGAGTGTCAGGTAGAGAGATGTCCGGTTTAGAGAGTGTCAGGTAGAGAGATGTCCTGTTTAAAGAGTGTCAGGTAGAGAGATGTCCGATTTAGAGAGTGTCAGGTAGAGAGATGTCCGGTTTAGAGAGTGTCAGGTAGAGAGATGTCCGGTTTAGAGAGTGTCAGGTAGAGAGATGTCCGGTTTAGAGAGTGTCAGGTAGAGAGATGTCCTGTTTAAAGAGTGTCAGGTAGAGAGATGTCCTGTTTAAAGAGTGTCAGGTAGAGAGATGTCAGGTTTAGAGAGTGTCAGGTAGAGAGATGTCAGGTTTAGAGAGTGTCAGGTAGAGAGATGTCAGGTTTAGAGAGTGTCAGGTAGAGAGATGTCCGATTTAGAGAGTGTCAGGTAGAGAGATGTCAGGTTTAGAGAGTGTCAGGTAGAGAGATGTCAGGTTTAGAGAGTGTCAGGTAGAGAGATGTCAGGTTTAGAGAGTGTCAGGTAGAGAGATGTCCTGTTTAAAGAGTGTCAGGTAGAGAGATGTCAGGTTTAGAGAGTGTCAGGTAGAGAGATGTCAGGTTTAGAGAGTGTCAGGTAGAGAGATGTCAGGTTTAGAGAGTGTCATACAGAGGTTAAGGGATGTTTCACTGTATTAATATTTGTTGTGTTGGAGTTAAATATTCCAGACCTAAGAAATGTAAGAGTACAGGGGAATGTGATTTTGAAAGCCAAAACCTGCAAACAACTTAAAAGTAACCACCTAAAATGAACTTATTTATAGAACAGGGATTTATCAAGGGCCTATTTAGGGCCGAATTTTGGCCCCATTCCCAATGGAAAAACATTGATTTTTTCCCAAAATGGGCTGAGAAAATTCCCAATTCGAAAATCATACCAGATACATAGCTGAAGTCTGGTCATAAATGTGGCTGTTTTCTCAATCTTAAATCAACTAAATACACTAAAAGCATCAGATTAAATCATTAGTGGCATCAAAAAGGATGTCAAAGTTTTCCCAAAATGAGCAAAAAGTTGATAGTTTTTCCCAATTTTTAGTTTAGAGGCCTTTTCCCAAAAGACCCTGATAAATCCTTGTAGAAACATAACTTACAGTGAATTTGTTTGCTTAAAATTACTACTGAATAAAAGGTAATTTTCTTCTGAAAGAATTACAAAAATTTCCAAATTTGTCCACAAACATTTCAAAAAACAACAATAATGCACTGAAAGATTAAATCTAGTTGTCCTTATACTCACAAATGTATTGTTCCAAATTTTATTCTAGTTTTTAAGTTTTCCAGGAAAAACTTGTAAATTGCTATTGTTAAACGTTCAGTTTTAAGTTCAACCCTGCTCAAATGTTTTTTATAAAGATTATCGTTACGGATCACAGTACTTCTCATCGCCTAGGTTCAAATCCTACTCGAGATGGACATAGTGCGAGAAAGCTTGCCAGTTTGCTTGCCATTGGTTAGTGGTTTTTCCAGGTACTCTTGTTTCTCCACCATTCAAGAACTGACTGTATAAGTGAAAGAATCTTGACTGGTGTATAAAACTCAATTACCGTACTCTTACTTCACTCCAAATTTAGGCCAACCAAAAATATATGTGTTTCAGGTTCACTCTAAAATAAACTACCGGTAGGTTTAGTAGGCATTTTATTTTTTTATATTAAAATTTTGTGAGCATTTGGCAGAACAAATATTTTGCAAACTGAGAGGAAATATAAAAGTAAGAAAACTTATACCCAATACAACACTTAAATTTATACTTTCTTATTATCTTTATCATTGTTGTGTTGCTGCATGATTTTTTCAGAAACATTCTTTTTGTATATTAGAGATAACTCATGAATTGTTCAAAAGGGTAAAAAAAAACAACTTTAGAGCAGGCTGAAGTAAAAAAGGGTCAGTCTGGAAACGGGAAACACACAATTTCTTTGTTTGGCCTTACTTTACAAGTTTATTTCTGTTTGTTTTCAGATAAAACCCATGCTGTTGATGAAGAAGCAGATGATGATGGTAATGTTATGAATGATGTCAGTTTTGAAGAACATGATGAACCGAGTGATTCCGAGACCCTTGATGAAGTGGTGAGACGCGTCGTGTCAAATATTGAAAATAAATTGAATTATGACGAAGAGGAAAGTCATGATGGAAATCTCAATAAAGAAGAAAACCAGAAAGTAGATTTGGAAACGAGCCCCGAGCTTGTAATAAATGACAAAGAAAATACGTCCAGATCGAAACGGAAACGTAAGGGGGTTCCGCGGAAACTAGTGATGCGAATAAAGAAAGAAAAACCAAAACCAAAAGTAACGCCGATTAAAAAGGAGAAACCCACCAAAGAAGATCTGACTTGTGACATTTGTAAGAAGGTGTGGCCTAGTCTGTCAAAATTAGAACGGCATAAGAAAACTCACACGGGAGAGAAATCGTATTCCTGCACCATATGTGATAAAAAATATACCAGGCTTTATAATCTGAAAGATCATATGAACAACCACAAACTAAAGGATAAACAGGAATCCGGCGAATTGAAAAGTGATGATGAAGCTGCAGATAGATTGCAATGTCGCGTTTGTAACGCCATTTTTTCGAGTTCTCGTGCATTGGCTAGACATGGTTTACTTCACACTAGTCAGGTTCTTTATACTTGTGAAAAATGTGGGAAGAATTTTAAGCGCAGTGATACGTATAAAATTCATGTTGAAGGGTGTACATTGAAAGATGCGGAAATCGACGACGAGGAAGATGATGAAAATGATGACGATGATGGTGGTGATGACATTGGCGATGATGATGAATATGATGAGAGTAAAGATGATGAAAAAGATGAGGATTTTACGATTGGAGGCAAGAAGAAGAAGCCGACATGCAATATTTGTCATAAAAAATTCAAAAATCTGGCGTCCTGTAAGATGCATATTAAAGTGGTTCACATAGACAAGAACAAATACTCGTGTATGATTTGTAATCATAAATGTAGTACCCGGTCCCACATGAATCGCCACATGAAAGTTCACGACAAAAAAGAACTCTTCCGATGTGATAAATGTGAAAGGAGATTCAAATACGAAAGTTCTCTAAAAGAACACGTTTGTAAGACCCAGATCACAAAGGGAGTTAACGGAAAGCATACCTGCCAAGAGTGCGGGAAAGAATTCAATCGTCGTAAAAACCTTTTACTCCACTTACGCACTCACCAAGACCGTCCCGCGAAACATCAGTGTCCTGTCTGCTCAAAGCCTTTCAGGGATTCGAGCAACTTGAGAAAACATGTGAAATTTGTTCATTCATCTAAAAGAGACTACATATGTGATATTTGTGGCAAAGGGTTCAAGCAAAACGATACGCTAAAAGTCCATGTTCAGTCCCATAATCCTGTGAAAACCGATAAATACAAGTGCAATACGTGCGGAAAACTGCTCTCAGGATCTACAGCATTAGTCGTTCATGAAAGATCTCACCTGAATATTAAGCCGTTTGTGTGTGATGTATGTGGCCTTGCATTTTCACAGAGTGGTAATCTTCAAAAACATTTGTTAAGCCATACAGACGCTAAATTCTACAAATGTGAAATATGTGAAAAAGAATTCAAATATATTGAGACCTGGAAAGCACATCAACGTGCGCACGCTTTGAAGGAAGGCAGAGATGATGCTTCTAAATTTGGTAAAGTTTACGTGTGTGAATATTGCGGAAAGAAATGTGCTACGGCTTCGCAGCATAAAGTACATCAACGAACACACACAAACGAGCGTCCATTTCCTTGTCAGTATTGCGGAAAGTCATTCAAAGAGTCGGGAAAACTCAAGCGACATCGTAAAACACATTTGTCCAATAACAATCAAAGGGTTGTAGTTCATGACATCAAAATTGAGTCGCCAATTACGATTAAAAATTATTATTCTCATCACCCGGAGACAAATCAAACATTTTATAACATGTGAGGAAGGTCTCGCCAATCATCACTGGCTGTGAGGAATGTTTCAAAATCACTGGCGTTGGACTCAGCTAGTGGATCTAGTCTTACGGAGTACCTAGTCTCACAAGATTTTTGTTCTCGCCACACACCTCAGATCTTAGTTGTTTTTTGTATTTTGTGAAAATTAGTTAGTATGAAATTATTTACTTTCGTGATGTCCCAATTTTCATTGTTTCCATGGAAACCATGACCCGCACATTTACATGTCAGCAGTTTATTTATGATAAATGTAGAAGAATAAATTATTAATAAGAATATATTTTCTGCTTAAAAACCACATATTAACAACCCAACAAAATCGTAATTTTTCTTAGAACCATGAAAATTGGATACCACAAAATTAAATGATTCTACAGTAATACTTTTTCTATGAATTTATAGATAGTTTCAGAAATTGTTGTTTCAGTTTGTTAAATTGTGTTTGCTAGAAAAAAGCATAATAGTGAGAATGGGTTTCAACACCAATAAGTGTTCAAATACTGTTAACCAACTTTTATTAGTGGATATTAACTTTTGCAATTCTCTAACCAAAACCTTAATATGACTATTAACTTTCACGATAGATACTTTAGCTAAATACATGTTTTTGGTATAAATCATACCATTATCAAAAACAAGTTGGCATTGATTAAACTTTGTGTTCATTTTTTGGGGGGTTGGGGGGGGGAATCCCCCTCTTTAAAAAATTTCAGGGTCTGCCACTCCTCTGGCAGTGTCAAGAACAATAGAACATTATGTGGTTCCTTATTCAGTGGAAAGAATGCAATGAAGCTTGGTACAAATGTTATGATATTATATCGTATTGTACACAGCGAATTGCATACTGTGGTTCAAACCCTATTTGGCCAAAAATATTAGAACTCTGGTAGACATGTCCCTATCCTGCACCACATGTGGTACACCGGTGAACTCCAAACAGTGGTTCAAACCCTATTAGGCCAAAAATATTAGAACTCATTCAGTGGTTCAGATCCTATTAATCCCAATATATTAAAACTTGGGTTGAAATATCCCTTTCTTGCACCACGCTTGGTTAACCCCATCAGTGGTTCAGACCCTATAAACCCAATATATTAGAACTTGGGCTGAAATTTCCGTATCTTGCATCACATGTTGTAATAGATTCTTGTAATATATGTGAGTTAAAATTTAGGTAGAGACAAGTTTCTAATTCAGAAATGCTGAATCCATATATACATCATAATCAAATAAAACGTGTGTACATGTATTTACTCCACTCTGTAGAAGAAGAGGTTGCTTGTACATTAAAGCATGGTGGTCTACATCAAAGTTTTTGTTTTCGAGGTATTTTCTCTGGATACTCCAGTTTCCTCCACCATTCCAGAACAGAATATGGTGGAAAGATTAAAATCTCGGGCATAAAACACCAAAGATCTAAACCATGCTTATAGATGACATTTCCCTCTCGCCATCAAGTGCAAATGCCACTTGGGCAGATCCAAGTGAGAGAAAGTTTGTCATTATTGAAGGTTGGTGATTGTCTCCAGGCACTTTGTTTGCCTCTAACATTGAGAATTTATGGTCTCTGTATAAAGTGAAAGTATCTGGACTGGGGCACAAAACACAATTACTCCACTTCCAGAGTTAGCCCTGAAAGAAGAAAAAAAAGGAGCCAAAAATTTAGCCAATTTTAAAATTTAGGAGCCAATAAATAAGTTGAAGAGCAAGAAACTAAAAGCAGCAAAATTTCTCAAATTTAGTTCTTTTATTCTGTTACATAAATGATGTGCGCCAAGCGAAAACCAGGCTTATGACGTAATAATGAGAAAAATGATGTCAAAAGATCCCGCATTTTCCATGCCCTAATTTTAGACATGGTGCGCACTAAATGATAACGTCATTCATGTTTGCAGATTTTTTGTCTAAAGATAGTTTGTTTCTGATGAAAGCAATAGCGAATGTAGCAAAATTAATAGTTAAAATATCCACAGAATTTGAATAATTGGATATTAAAGCAAAATAGACAGTTCCCATGTAGATCTACATACAATACATAGCCTATACGACTTTATGTTTAGACATTCAAATAAATATACCAATAACTAAAATATACGGGATTTCCAAAAGTTATAATGAAAGCTTTTCATTAGACTATCAATGAAAATAAATAAATAAATAAATAAATAAATAAATAAAATTGTAATACTATTGAATGTAAAACCGGACCAAGATGAAAAAGTCGACTATAAATACACGGTTATTATTCCATTTTCCGTCTACAATTACGGTAGTTGGGTTTTTTTTTTTTAATTTCTTTTCATTTCATTTTTTAGTTTTGATGATTTTATATATTTTTTCACCCTAAGCCTGGTTTTCGCTTGACGCACCTCAAATTGTTTTTGATCGATACAGTAACATTTGTTTTACTTTCTCATACTTGTGTTAAAAACTCATTAATTTTTTTGTCTGTTTCAAAATGAAATTGATTAAAATTTTGGAGCAAAAATATTAACCAAAAGCTAATTTTTGGAGCCAGAAATCAATAAAAATTAGCAATTGACTTAATTGGCAAATGGCAGAGCTAGCCTTGACTTTAATCTTTGTAACTGTGAACTAAACAAGTATTATAATACGTTTCAGTATTGCAAGCAAAATGTTGTTGAGATACCCATCCAAATTTTGTTCATGTGAACCATTTCACAAGAATTTCAAATGATTGAACCATTTCACAAGAATTTCAAATGATTTTCACACTTTCAGGTGAATTTAACAGGAATTTCGCTTCGCAAATATTAATATGATATTTAGGTACATTTCATGTGAAATTCATGCATATTCATGCATATTTCATGTGAAATTCACACAAACAAAATTTGGCTGTATGATGTATTTTATTTATTTTGTTACCCCTTATGCTGGCCAAAATGAATCGAAGGACATATTGGTTTTAATTTTCTTCATGTTATTCTCTCCCTTCTGCTTCAGCTCTTCTCTGGAGTGTGTTGGATATTTTCATCTATATAATGTGTTTCACCATTGTACCATATATGGAATCGTATCAGATTGCTTTTTCCCAGGAAATTGCAATGTACATGTTTTCCAAAATGTCCAATAAAAACATTAGGGGTATAAGGATCACATTGTGTTCTGGTGAACCCCATTATGTATATGATATTTTGTATGTATTATTTTGTAATTTATTGAATATATATATTTATAAATGTATATTGTACTATATTACTATAGTCCTAATACTTAGTACATGCATGCATTAGTTAAGTTTTCAGTACCAGTATTCTTTGTTGAATCTTCAGTGCATGTACCAGTATTTTAGTTCTCCACAAAGTGATAAGTATCAGTTGCTAAATTCCGAAAAAATTGTGAAATATGTGCTTTTAAAGTTTTCTGACAAATTTGCTAAAATAAATTTGTGAAAATAGTACTTTTAAAAGTATTTCTCATTAATTTGCTAAAATAAGTTTGCGAAAATAGTACTTTTAAAAGTATTTCTCACAAATTTGCTAAAATAAGTAACAGGGGATACTTTTTGAAGGAATTTATAAAAAATAAATATGATTTTGGCTACCAGAAATGGAAACAAAAAAAACGGCACTACCTGTCTTAACCAAACCCTAAATGGTTTGAACCATGTCTGAACTGAGCCACTTTATAAGGCTATACTATTCATGTTCATTCTAGGGGTCAAGTGTTCTAAAGCTTCATCTTACCGATTACGCTTGGTTCTAATCCAGCATGAGGAAACTATAGGGAGGTCAGGGTGGTCCAAATCACACTTACCCATCACAGCACCTCGCTGCCTGGGTTCGAACTTCACTGGAACAGATCCTAGTCTGAGAAAACTAGACATTTTCATTGCTGAAGGTTGGTGGTTTTCTCATGGCACTCTAGTTTCTTCTACTGACCACCTGGGTGTTGACTGGTTCATTACTATCAAAAACTTGTATTCTTTGTTCTTTGGTCAATTGAGGGATTGATGGCCACGCTCACAATGTTCCGACAAAGGCCTGGTATGTTTGAATTACACACAAAAAAAATAATACCCTAAAAAGTCCTTAAATTTGGAGTCCAAATGTCTGTACGAACCCTGCATGATCTCTTAAGGTGTATATAGTAGACAATCCACCCATTAATGTTTTATATACGGGTTTTACTGTATAGAACTAATGAGGATCAAAATATCCATTGTATCTATAGCTACTGGCCCTGGTGTCACAAACATTCTTTAGCTAAGATTTTCCTTAACTTAAATCTTGCAAAATTGCAAATCTTGATAATTTTGTCAATTTTCAAAATATTTAGGAATTTAGGATGTCATTTTTAAGACCAATTCTAGATTAAAACATTTGCATTAAGTTTCAACAAAAATTATTCACCAGTAGTAAACCAAATTTGGTAATTTGAGTTAAGGAAAATCTTAGCTAAGGAATGATTGTGGAACTGGAAGGTGATCTGAAATTTCTTTTAGTTGACGAGGGACTATGAATCTCGGAACTCGCCATTTTATTTGGTAGATATTTGTAATTTGTCTGCTCATTGGTCCATTAATTGATCCAGATCCACCAGTAAATTTGGTTGTCTTGGAACAGTAAACATTGATTTGAACAAGCTTGATGACTATGTGAAAGTCATTTCTAACACCTGGTGCATTTTGTTTCAATATCTTTTCAGTGTATCATTTAACATGCAAGAGTTTTGACTAGATGAACATCTCCAATCAAACTAGAGATGGTAAGCTAAGTATTTCACATTATTACCCAATGCTGAGTAGGGCTCATGGCTGGGTAACTTTAAGCTATCTTAGCACTTATGAATAGTGGTGTGCGGTATTACCGGTATACTGGTTTACCGTAGTACTGACCAGGTACCGGTAATACTGCGGTAAAGTCTTTGAATACAGGTATTTTAACATACAATATTATGTTGATAATTGTTGTAATAACAGTTTGAATTTTGATGTGTTCATTTGAATTTTGTTATAACCTTTGTTTGACAATAATCTTATGAGATTTAGATTTCAAGTTTGGAATAAACTTGGTTGAAATACAGACAATTCTGTGAATTTTATTGTGTGTTAGCATCCTTGATATTCTCAAAATATCCAATGCCCAAATTCCTTAGCTGTTATTTTAGATAGGAATAGATATACTACATGTATTTCGAATCTTAATGGATGTGTGGTATACCTTGGTATTTGGTAAGATACCGTGGTAATTTTTTTTTGCGGTATCCCATGTCTACTTATGAACACTTACAGCCTATACAATACATAGGCATCAAGTATTGGTATTCATAACTGCTAAAATACCCTTGATTTATCCGGCCCTGGCCCCGGTTACAAACCATCTCTTAACTTAAAGTTTTCCTTTACCTAAATCTGGCAAATTTTGACACCCTAATGATTTTGTTAATTTTTCAGATATCCTTGAATTTTAGGTGTCATTTTGAAGACTTAAAAAATTTGTATTTAGTGTTATTAAAAAGGGATTACCAAAATTTGCTAAATTTGCTCAATTTAAGTTAAAGAAATAGTGAAACCTGGATCTGGTTCATCAAACTTCTTTCTAAATTGTTTTTAGTTAATTACCAAACAAAGCAGTTAAGGTTGTTGTTATTTTTTATATTATAATGTATTATTTATTATTTTATTTGGCTCTGTATTTTCTGATACAGATGTTGTATAGTCCGTCAGCAATATTGTGGCAGAGTTTTCAAAAACACGGACAAGTCTATTCTACGCACATGGGTATTAAAACCGTGTTATCATATGGGTATATTCACGCCTTCATACGTTCATTTCAAATCCACCTTTATATATGATCCATATTTACATTATACATGTATAGGCAAACAACATTGACCTGTCCGTTTGACCTTCCATTAGGAATATTTATATAGGAGGGTCCACCTAATACATAGGTAGTGTTAACATTCGCAGTTAATATACAATGTGTGTTCACATCATATAGACAAAATATACACTCATGATCCCTATTGCTTGAATTTACTCATCCATAATGAATATTTAAACCAAAAGTCAAGTGGACAGGTCAGTGTTGGTTACCTTGGTAAAATGTATTTTGGTCCTTTGGGTAGCTTTTTAACATCTTCAAAATAATTTTGGTTTCATAATTTTGGTCCAAGCACTACTGATGAGGAATTGTATTCCGAAACGGCCGTCTAGTGCTGTAAAATTAAAACTGGTATAATATGTAATTACCTATACAGACTCTTCCATGTTTATAAACACTCTGCCACAATATCACCTACAGACTAAAGTTAGTGATATAAACCCAAGTTTTTTATTATGTTTATTTGTTGAGAAAATTGTGTGTGTGTGTGTGTGTGTGTGTGTGTGTGTGGTGTTAAATTTCTTATGTACTTGTATACATTGTATTTATATTCATATCTTCATGCATGCTATTTTGTTACCATAATTTAAATTGCCATTGCTGCCAATAACTGCAAAATTGATGATGAAATGTAAAACAAGTTTTCAACCAACTTGTAATACCAATCATGAACCAAACGTTTAAATGACATGTACACCACATATATATGAAAAGGGTAGCCATTATTATACCTCCACAAACTAGTTTGTGAGTGGTATATAGGAATCACCATGTTTGTCTGTCTGTCTGTCCAATCATGGGAAATCGTGTCTGGGCCATCTCATAGCTGTTTTGGACGACCGTCATAAAACTTCACATGAATAATCATCAAGGTCCAAAGGTTTAATTGACCTTGAACCAAAGTCATATCATAAAGGTCAAGGTCGTAGGAAAAGATTAAATGTTTGGGGCGGGGTTATTTGGCTCTCAAAAGACAGTTCCAGTTAATAACAGGAAAATTTGAAATTTAACCATTATAGATTATAGAAAAATTATGAAATCTGTATAGCATTAAAATTTGAAATGAAGCCAATAATGCAAGATATTCATGAAATTAAAATTTAATTTTATGAATTTGAAATAAAGGGATTAATAATTTCAGGAAACTTTGAAATGATATCATTTATAAGAGCAAGTATAACCAATGGGGAAAAATAAAATTAAAAGTTATCTTTATAATCACTCAATACATTTAAATTTTTTAACATTAGTTTTTAATTTCAACATACCTCAGGATCTCATTAGCTAAATTGGCTAACATTACATTGAAAAATGGATTGCATAATACACAATGTAATATACAAGTAGTCATAGAAACAGTAGGACTTCCTTTTGTAACTCCTCCCCTTTTCACTCATTAAATTGTGTTCGAAATTGGAGCCAAGTAAAGAAGTTTTACACTCCAGTCAAGATTCTTACACATATATTGAGGTTGTCAGTTCATGGGTGGTGGAGAAAACTGGAGTTACCGGAGAAAACCACTGACCTTTGGCAAGCGAAACTGATAAATTTTTACACACTAGGATCTGTCCTGAGTAGGATTCAGAGATTTGCAAATTTTTCTTCTTTACAGTTCTTATCTAAGATGAAATATTGTGAAATTTTTGCATAAATTCTACAAAACACACACAGTGTATTACATTACCTATGCACAGTTTCGCTAGGTATGTTGTCCCGTAAGGTGATCCTCGGTTCGAAAACAGCAACTCTAGTAACACATTTTTAGAAATGGCCTACAGTATTTCTGTCACTTTTAGATTTTTTTTCCAGTCAAAACTCTTATTTTATTTATATACCTAGGTAGAATGTGTGAAGATATATTTATTCCTTATATGGAATTTGCTGATATAAATTTATGGGGTTGGGGTGGGGAGTTACAAATAGAAGTCCTTTTCTTATAGATTCGTAGGTAAAACTTGTAAAGATTTATTTAACCATATATGGAATTTGCTGATATAAATTGATTGGGGGAGGGAGGGTTTACAAATAAAGGTCCTTTCTTATAAATTTGTAGGTAAAAAGTGTGAAGATTTGTTTAAATTACCCCATATATTGAATTTGCTGATACAAATTTATGGGTGTGGAGGGGGGGGGGGGTGGGGGGGGGGGTTACAAATGGAAGTCCTTTCTTATAGATTCTTAGGTAAAAAGTGTGAAGATTTATTTAATTACGATAACCCATATATTGAATTTGCTGATATAAGTTAACCAATATATGGAATCTGTTGATATAATTTTAAGGGTAGGTTCGTAGGTGAAGAGTGTGAAGATTTATTACCTTAACCCAAATATTGAATATGCTGATATAAGTTTTATAAGATCTTCCATAGCAATTTGTAGGTAAAACATGTGAAAATTTATTTTACCCAATTTATGAAATATGCTGATATAATTTTATTGTTAGGTCGTATATTGATTGATGATTGTTAGCAGAATTAACTGTATTTCGATATACATATATTATACATTTGTATATGAACATGTATTATCATAGACATTTTTGCATGATTTATAACGATATATTGGAATGTTAAAAATTCAATAAAAATGTAATAAAACCAAAAATTTTACTTGTCGTGTTTAGTTATTTATACATTTTTTTTTTTTTTGGTTGTTGCTCATTTGTAAATTTTTGCCCCCATGAAAAAGTTCTGAAATTTGATTGAAAAAGTTCTTAATTTTGTTCAAATTACTAACATGTTTAGATTTTCAGAATAAATTCAGAATTTTCAGACAAAATAAAGATAAACATGTTCAGACCAATTCATACACTTGTTTTTTTGTGTATGAAAAATTCAGAATGGATTCAGACATTTTCAGAATGTATGAGGGTAGATCCAGTTGACCACTGTGGTAGCTCAGTTGGGAGAGTGCTCGCTCCATAAGTGGGAGGTCATGGGTTCCATTCCCAGCCGGGTCTGACCCGAGCCTTGAAAGTGGGTAATGACTGTTCTTTCACCAAGCACTTGGCATTATGAAATGAAAGTCAAGGTTCTTTCGGATGGGAACTTTAAATAAACGAGGCCCCGTGTCACGGTGGGCTTGGCACGCTAAACAACCCTGCTGTATAATGCCATCAGCGCAACGCACAGGCAAAACTTCTACACCTTCGCCTATAGCTGGCGACATCTCAATATAAGTGAAATATTCTTGACTGGGACGTTAGACACCATTACTCAACTCAACTCAGTTTTTTACCCCTAAAAACTTCATAATAAGCATCTATTTTTCACATCTATTGATGGATTTTGGAACAAATGCATACCACAGAGGTGTAAATCAAAGGTCAAGGTCAATTACTAGTTAGGGGTAGGGATACTTGGCTCTAAATAGACAGTTCTAGTTTGAAGCTTAATTAGGTCAATCAATGATTAACAAATTCAAAATATCAATAAAAATAAACATATAAAATCAATATTTTCATATAATTTTTATTCAGGTTCAACAAAAATTTGTATCATATTTTGAAATATCGGTAATGCAAAATTTAACTTTTGACCAATCATTTGATTAAACTAATCAAGCTTTGAACAACTTCCTTCCTTTGTTGACCGATTTCAGACTTCAAACTACAGGAATTAATATTCTCTCTTGTTTCTGTATTTATTTAGTCAGTAGTAAGTTACTGTTGCCTATGTTTACTCGATTATTCAGAATTCCTCGTTACATTTTGTTTTCATGGTTCTCAGTTGCAGAGTGGTCTAAATTCCGTGCTCATGGCCCCCATCATCGTCTAGGTTTGAATTTCACCAGGGACAGACTCTTAGTGCAAGAAAGTTTGATGGTTTCCTTGCTGATGGTCGGTGGTTATTTCTTGGCATAATGAGGGGTTGAAAATGATGTATAAAGTGATGGGTTGTAGATCAAAGTACCTCTTGCCTAGGTGTTGAATTCCACTTAGGTAGACCTAAATGTGATAGTTGCATTGTCATATGTTTGGACTGGGTCTGCAGTTTTCTCTAGATTTACAGTCGAGCCTGCTTAAAGGCCACCTCTATATAAGGACCACTTGGTTATAAAGGCCAGTAGGATTGTATCCCAATTTTTCTTTATTCATATTATTTGATCCTGTATATAAAGGTCACCTGCCCATACAGGCCACTTTTACTGGTTCCCTTGGGTGGTATTTATAGACAGGTTTGACTGTACTCCGTTTGTCTCCATTATATACCAGAAATTACCCGTTTCAATATAATCTTGACCTGGGTGTAACACATACTGAAATCCACTCTACTAAGTAGACTTGTCTCAATGCAAGTGAAATAATCTTGACCTGGTTGTAATACACCACGGCTGAACTCCACTCCACTACCAATCAAGGGCCTATGTAAAGTGTGGTATAAAGTGCTGACTTGTGAATCAAAATACCTCTCGCCTAGGTGTTGAGTCCCATTTAGGTAGAACTTTGTGATAGTAAGGTTGTCATTTGTCTCTACTGGGTCGGCAGCTTTCTCCATGTTAACGCCACTTGTCCACATTCTCTCAGAAATAACTGTCTCAATATCTTGACCTTGATGTAAAACACCATGACTGAATTCCACTCAACTACATTTATACCAATAACGAGGGTCTAAAGTGTGGTATAAAATGCCAGCTGTTGGACCACAGTACCTCTCGACTAGGTAATACATCCCACTTAGACAGATCCTAGTGCAAGTAACTCCGTCAGTTAGCTTAACAGAGTCAATGGTTTTCTCCAAGTTAAATCCACTTGTCCACATAACCCCAGAAACGACTTATCACAATATAAGGGAAATAATCTCAACCTGGATGTTAAACAACATGACCGAGTACCACTCAACTACTGATATCAAGGGCCTATGTAAAGTACTAGCGTGGTATAAATTGCTGGCTTGTAGATCACAGTACCTCTCATCTAGGTTTTGAATACTGCTAAAGCAGATCTTTGTGGGTAACTTTGGCATTTGTCTTGACTGGATCGGCAGTTTTCTCAAAATTAACTTCATTTGGCCCCATTATATACTAGAAATTACCCATCTCAATATAGGTAAAATAATTTTGACCTGGGTGTAACACGAGAGCAGGGTTGTGGATCATGGTGCCTCACATGTAGGTTTTGAATACTGTTTGGGCAGATCCTACAGCGAGTTGCTTTATTAGTTGGCTTATCATGGTCAACACTTTTCTCCAGGTTAACTTATATTGTCCCCTTTATCCCCCAAACAATTAGTCACATACGAGAGGAAATAATCTTGACCTGGGTGTAGAACACCATAACTCAACTACATGGCCTTAACTACTGATATCAAAATATGACTTGTCTCAACACAAGTGAATTAATCTTCAGTGTAAAATACTTCAGCATAAATTCACTCCATTGCTGGTATCACTACTGTGGTAGCTCAGTTGGTAGAGTGCTTGCTCTATAAGTGGGAGGTCGTCGCGTGGGTTCGAACCCTGAATGAGTCTGACCCAAGACTTGAAAGTGGGTAGTGACTGTTCTTCCGCTTAGCACTCGGCATTAACGAATGAAAGTCATTATTTTTTTCGGATGGAAACTTAATATAAATGAGGTCCTGTGTCACGGTAGGCATGGTACCATAAAGAACCCTGCTGTATAACACCATAAGCACAACACACAGGCAAACTTTAAGTACCTTTGCCTATAGCTGGTGACATCTTGATATAAGTGAAATATTCTTAACTGGGGTGTAAAACATCATTACTCAACTCAACTCAACTCAACTGCTGGTATCAGAAGACTAAAATTTCCAAAAATATTATTCTTGCATAATAAAACAACAAAGAGAATTAAATAATAAAATGAATTTATAATCTGTTCTGTTGCAATAAATGATAAAAGATGGAGAAAAAAATTGTATAACACTAAACCTGTGTTCATTTAAAAACAAAAAAAATTTCTTTTTACAATTTACATATACCATGTATTAATTACATAATAATAAAATATATCACAAAAGTGGGAAAAATTTATAATTCATAATTAAAACGAAGAACATACAAATAACAACACATTCAGTGTCTGATCTTCAATTGGCATTATCAAATTCATTCATTTCATTAACCTTGACCTTGCATGATCTCTTTCATTCAAAATGACCTTGCATTAACCTTGACCCTGTATGATTTCATTTATTTAAGCACCTTCCAAATTGGAAGACCGACCTTGACCTTGCATCATTGAAAGCAAGAATACATCACATGATTAAAGATGATCACATGATCACTTTCACACATTTTTTCCAGTCCGGTTGCTACAAGTCACTTCAAAACTACTAAAATGCATTAGAAAAATAAAAGTTACCTGGTAACTTAAATTACATCCAAACTCCAGTATAAATGTAAAATACAAGATTTTTTCTTTTCTTCATTTTTTTTTATTTATTTCTTTATCTTTTAAAATATTTTTTAAAATTTAAAATTTTGAATATCAACATAATTTTACTTGAGTTGTGCAAGTTGAGAAATTTTGTATAATTCATCGTCAGGAACACAGAGACTCCAAGAATATTTACACCCAATATTCATTGGGATTGAATTTTTTATGAAATATCTATTAATTACTGACAATGTCTCTCATATCAGTAATACATTTGATATTTCTGCAAATTGATCAAGATGTTTAATTTTCTTGGATTTTCTATACCTTGCAGTTACAAACACATTAATTATGATTGTATTTAAACCCAATACATGTATTCATGCAAATTGAGAATGTTAAGTTTCTTGGATTTTCTTTGAAAATATTAGCATAATTCCCTGTAACAAAACACAGTGACTCCGAAAATAGTAGTAACGCACATACTATTCATGCAAAATAAGTAAGTGGTTTACCGGTGTGCAACATAATACAATACCCTTAACATGTTGATACCTCTTAAATTCTATGGAATTTATTTTCCATTGGATGTTAAATCACATTGGGTGAGATTCTGGAAATTTGTTACCCCGAGACATTTTCCAGAAACAGGCAAACATACACATCTCTGCAGACGTTCTGATGTACGAAACAAGCAAGATTTCACCCCATGCATACACATCTCTGCAGACGTTCTGATGTACGAGACAAGTAAGATTTCACCCCATACATACACATCTCTGCAGACGTTAGCTGGAATTGGATGACACACTGAAGAATGCTACGGTAAGGTAAAACATGACCTTTTACAGAATACAAAACATAAAATTAAAATGCACACTCATATGCACATGCAAACAAACTCCATAAAAAATGTATTCACAACTCCTATCATATATACATATATACAAAATGTTAATCGATACATTAATATCATCATCATTAACATATCAAAAAAAAAAAAAATCCTTAAAATTTTTATTAAATCAAAAATCTTTTTTTCCTTTCTTAAAATTATTTGTCTTAAAAGCTAGAGACTCATTTATAATCAAACATCATTTATAATCAAGAATGTCCCATTTTAACATTTTATGTACAAAAATATTAGCAAAATATGCACAAAGACTTGAAAACTTAAAACATTTCAAAATTTACAAGTAAAAATTAAATCATTTCACAAGTATACACGTTTTAAAATATATACAAAATTCTAATGGGGTTGGCCGCCATACCACGTGATCAATACCTCTTAACGTTTGTGCGGAACATTTTGGAAAACGTCAACGTTACAAATTTCCCGGAATAACATCGTTTTTACGGGAAAGCGTCATATTGTGCAATTACATGTCCATTGGAAACGAGCGTTTTACAGACACGTTAGAAGGTATAACGTGGTACAGCGGCAAACCCCATTGAAATTTATAATACCTCTTCTGTACCACATGATATCGCCATGTATGTTTTTAAATTATTTTTTGCAATTGAAGCAGTAGTGGGAGAAACTCTGGTGGCTAAACTGGGACTCGAACCTGGAACATTCCCAAAACTAGCAGGCCGTTCTATCGACTGAGTTACCCAGACACCATATACTTATAAGAAAGAAAATATTGGCAGGTATCTTGTGGTACACAAGAGAAACCATTCAGACATACTAGAATTACATCCACTTTGTACAAAAATCAACATAAATATAGATACAAATTATAAAATTCGAAATCGAAATAAAATATTGAATTCCATGATTAATCTTAACTTTTTCCCCTTTCTTTTTTGAAATTTTAAAATTTAAAAAAAAAGAGGATTTTTTTATCATGATAATGGAATTAACCAAAATAAAATATCAAACTCCATAATTAATCTTAACTTTTTTCCCCTTTCTTTTTTGAAATTTTAAAATTAAAAAAAAAAGTTTTTATAATTATTATAATGGAATAAACAGATGTACCCCATCATTATGCATCTTAATGCTTGTGTGGAACCACATGAAAAACATCCTTGCTGCAAATTCCCGCAAAAACAAAAATTTATGGGAAAATGTCAACTTACGCAGCTACCATGAAAATAATTGTTTCACAGAAACTTAATGAGGCATCATTAGGTGCAGTGTCCAATCTGTAGTTAGTGGGGTCATCCTGATCCAGGCCTTAAAAAATAGTGACATGCTTTCAAAAATAGGGGAGGGGGACATAATAACTTGAGCCATTTGGTATGGAAAGATCAGTATTGTGACATCCCCACCACTTTATTAATGCATGTCACACTATGTTTATAACCTATCAGCAGTTGGTTTAAGTAAATAAAAAAACCAATATACATGTATTATGAATAACAAGGAGGTAGAACTAGAATTACTCAAAACTCCCCTAAAATACCTCAAAATTCGAAATACCCCTGCCCCCAACATCTACTGGTTTAATGTTTTCTCACAACCTTGACCTTGGTTCAAGGGAGGTTATAAACATGCTTGATAATTTATGAAGGGCAGTATCAAATCTAGCAAAAACCCTACGTATGGGCCATTTAGACCATTTAAATATTCTTGTTTCATTTCTGTTTCAGATGATACTGTATAATGGTTGTATTTCGCAGCGGTTTTATTTTCGCTATATTCGGGGCCCAGTGAATTACGCTAAAATAAAACTACGGCGAAAATACATAGGATTAATCCTGCTAGAGTTGTTTTCCTTTAATCAAATAAGACCGCGAAAATATGACACTCTGAATACACTAGTCATTGTCAAACTGCAAAAAATTTAACACCGTGAAAATAAAGCAATATACTGGTACATTATATGAAATGTATACAAAATCTTGTTGTATGTGCAGAAAACTATTAAAAGTCACGCATGTCAATGATTGAAAATCATGATGATGGAATGCATCAATTATCATGTCATTTGTCATGTCATCTTCTAAGAAAATTATTAATAAAATTTTATTTCTTAACAGGGATGTCATTATCTTTTGAAGTAGCAGGCTAATTTTTAAATAAAAGGCGGTTCATTGACAACCAAAAATCTAATTAGACCTTAGATTTAACCACTTTGAATACAAAAGAGACGGCATCTTTTTAGAGAATAGCAGGCATTTATTTTTTGCTAGCTACCAGCTTCTATTGACATCCCTGCTTTAAAGATATTTACCCCAGTACAATCTATGTTAATTTTATTATTATATTTATTAATTTAGATTGTGAAATTTTAGATGTGGATTACTGATAATAATGTGCAGGCCCCAAGTTTTCACAATCATTCCTTGGCTAAGATTTTCTTAACTTAAATCTTGCAAAATTTCAATCCTTCATAATTTTGTTAATTTTGAAGATATTCAGGATTTTTAGGTGTCAATCTTAAGATATTCTAGATTAAAACATTTGCATATATATCTATAAGTATATAAGTTTTGAATTTTCAGTACAACCAATGTTCTTAATTACAGTTACCATGGCGATATACTGTGTTATTTTTTGAAGTAATAAAATTGGCCACATGCAGTTTCACAATCATTTCTTAACTAAGATGTTCTTTATTTTTAAATTTAGCAAATTTTGGTTATCTTTTAGGAAACTATTGATGCCCTAGATATTTTGGACAAAAGTAACTAGAATGGTCTCTTGAGAGCCAAATACCCCCTGCTCCCAAATGTTTTCCGGCGACCTTGACCTTTGCCATATGACCTTGCTTCAAGGTCATGACACACCTTTGGACCATGAAGATTATTCATGTGAAGTGATGAGATATAGCCTGGACACGATTTTACAGGAACGGACAGACAGATGGGCAGACAGACATGGTAATTCCTATATATACAAGTTTGCAGGGATATAAAAACAAATCCCTTTCCAAGCTAAAAAAATTTTTTAAAAAGACACTTTGTATTCCTGAATATCTTCAAAAATTAACAAAGTTTTGAAGATTTGAAATTTGACCAGTCTTCGTTCTAAAATAACCCAAGGGGGCAATTGATCCATTCTTTTGCCAACTGTTACCATTGTTAAGGCCCGTTTGGGTCATTTTCAACACTAGATGAATGCAAAAATATTAATGATATTGTGTTTTAGAGGAAAGCTTTTGAAAATGACCCCTTTCCCAGATTTAAGGAAAATCTTTGTGAAGGAATGATTGTGAAACTAAAGTGTGAAATGCAATTTATAGTCCCACTATTTTTTGGGTTTCTCCGTTGATAAAATTGTATAGTTCGTAGAATCTGCTTGATTATTTACGACAGCTATCACCCTGGGTGAATCCACTGCACCCGCATTTATTGTATCATGGTTAACGGTCACCATATACCCAGCCCCAGCATTCCCAGTAACAGAGGCGACACCCCCAGTTACTGGCGGTATATAGAAACTTTGTACTGGAATAGGACCATCTTGGGAATTAGATAGGCTAGATATGGCTGCCACTAAAGTGGGGTGTGAGGCAGAAAATGTTGATGAATTTGGCTCAATTTTTACACCCAGACCAGTTGATTCTGTGTCAATTTCAATCGTTGGTTTGGGCATTAATTTTCGATTTTTCATGGAAACTGGTTTATATCTAGTCCTCGTATTATTATTATTCTTCTGATTCTGACGCTTAGCTTCTTTAAAAACTTCTTTTTCATGAGAAAATTTGTGTTTCTTAAGATCTCGGTTGAAAATAAATCCTTTGCCACACAAATCGCAGACATATGGGCGGTCATCAGTATGGATTTTTTTGTGTGAGCGCATGTTGCTTTTATCAGAAAAGGCTTTTCCGCACACATCACAAATAAAAGGTTTTTCCCCGGTGTGTACCCTCAAATGACGATCACAATCTTGTTTCTCTCCAAACAGTTTCAAACATATCGGACATTTATAAACCTTCAAATCATAACTGTCCAAGTCCTTGTGGTCCAAATGGTAGCTAACATAATGACTCTTAAGAGAACCCGACGATCGGCAACCTTTTCCACAAATTTTACATTTGTGCGAGGGTTCTGCCAGATGACTTTTCCTGTGTGTAATAAGTGAAGAACGCTGACGAAAGACTTTTCCGCAAAGATGACACATGAACATTTTGGCTTGACTGTGAACTTTTAGATGGTTCCTTAAGACATCAATGGCTCGGAAACTTTTCTGACAAATTTTACACTTAAATGGACGCTCACCTGTATGGATACGGACATGATCCCGATACTGTTTTCGTGTTCGGAAGCGTTTCCCACATTCATTGCATGAATATGATTTCTCATCTGTATGAGATATCATGTGTATTTTCAGATTTTTGGCTTCCGCAAAGCCCTTTCCGCAAACATCACACTGATGTGGTTTTATCAACCAGTGGATTTTTGAGTGCCGAGTTAAATACTCTTTGGATGTTGTTCTATAGCCGCATGTTTTACAAGAGAATTTTCCCCCTTTTACATGTACTAGTTTATGTTTCTTAAGTGACCTCATTTGGAAGAAGACTTTTTCACACAGGTCACATGAATAAATTTTCTTGTCCGGATTGTGCGAGGCAATATGATTTTTACAAACAATCATACTTGTAAACTTTTCCTGGCAAATATCACAACAGTAAGGTTTCTTCTTTTCCGGTTTTTCTATCCATTTGTCAATATTGCACTTCAAATCAGTTTCGCTTAGTTGGATAGAGTCCGTGGCCTCGGCCGTTTCTACTGGAGTTGTTGGCCTTGATCTGGGCTCTTGTTTGATATCGATATCAACGTTGTCAGAGGTTTTGCGTTTTGGCTTAGTCGATCGACCATGTACTTCATCCAAATGTTTTCTTAGCACCATGATTGACTTATAGGTAAAAATCTTTCCACAAACATCGCAAGCTAATTTCCCCTTCTTGTTTTTGTAACATTTCCATAGGTTCAAGGCTCTTTTTGTGTATGTCCCATGGTAAACCAGCCTGTGTGCACGTTTTCTAACCAAAGACGTAAAACCTCTTTTGCATATTTCACAAAAGTGATTTTTTTGGGATTTGTGTGTATAACGGTGATGTAAGTAACGATATAAGCTGTGGAAACTTAGCCCGCATTTGTCGCAAATAAACGACGCTCGTTCAATTGGTGAAAGTCTATCTGCCGAGGAGTAATGTACCGCTAGATGGTTTGCTAAACCGGTTCGCGTTTTGAACTGGCGTTCACAAATATTGCAGAACTTGTCTTCCGATGACTTTGGAGGTTTGACGCGATCCGGATTCTTCATAGCATATATGTCCTCATTATGAATTTTTTTAACATGGGTCTTCAAACTGTTGTAAGTTTTCAACTTTGTTGAACATATTGGACATGAGAAATCTTTAGACTTTGTTAAATGAACAGCTTGTTCATGCTTTCTCACGTCTTCCCTTCTCAAAAACATTTTCCCGCAGACTTTGCATTCTTCATTCTTTCCTCGGGTATCATGCAGTAAGAAATGGCGTTTAAAACTTGACACAGAACAAAGCCTCAGATTACAAACTTTACACTGATACATCTTACGGCCCGCCCTAGTTATGATTTTTGGCAGATGTTCATCCCAGGTAATGTTGTGTTTATCGGTACCGTCGTCGAAACGTTTCGAGGCACCAGATTGGTCGTTTTTAATCTTTATTCTCAGCAATTCTTTAATCTGTCGATCTACAGAGGCGGGATTTATTTTTTCTAACGCCTTTTCTATAATTTCTGGCTGAAATGAAGTTGCTCTTTTTTGAGGTAAAATGATTTTACTCTTAGGATGTCCATCAAACAGTGAAGGCGATACTTGGAGCGGACTTGAAACATTTACCGGAACTGCAAACGTAGTGGAATCATTTCCAGTATCAGTTAAACTGCCAAGTGAATTAACATCAGTTTCCGAATCTTCCTGCGACATCTGTGTATCATCCATATCATTGGATGTGTAAGCACTATCAGTATTTTCAGTTTCACCGTAGTTTGAACTGGTTTCAACCTTCAGGCCTAAAAATTCGGCTTCCGTTATCGACCGTGCCCCCAGGTATTCAGACATATTGTTTGTTTCCTCTTTGATATTATTAGCAATATTAGGATCATAGAGGCTGGATTCAATCACTTTACTATCATCACTGTAACTCAGGGTTTCTCTCTCTATACCAACAGTTGGCGTAAACTGTGCTACATTCTCGGTCTGGTTAAATACTAGCTGGCTGCTGTTTTCGCCACTCTGCGACTGTTGCGATCTATCAGCTTGTTGACTGCTATTTGGAAACAAGGTTGTCACCGTCTCTCTTGATAATGATATAGCTGATTCACTGGCATAAATATCTGAAAAATAATACGAATATAAATTAATAAACAATTTCAATGAAACCAGCAATTATTTTCACCCTATCTGATAGGTGGTTTCAAATGTGGAAAATTACCACAATTTTATAAACATTTTACCATATCTGATAGATGGTTTCAAATGTGGAAAATTACCACAATTTTATTAACATTTTTACCCTATCTGATAGATGGTTTCAACTGAGGACAATTACATAAATTTCATTATCAGGGTGTTAACTTACTTTGAATGATACTGTATAATGCTTATATTTCGCTGTGGTTTTATTTTCGCTATATTCGCGGTCCAGTGTATGTAAGGTAAAATAAAACCGGAGCGAAAGTACATGCGGTTACCAGCCTATTAACATTCAAGGGTTGTTTTCCTTTAATCAGATCAAAGTACTGAAAGTACTAAAATTCGCGAAAGATTAGAAAGACAGGGAGTTCAGTGTCTCCATCAATGTAGTGTCAGGTATATGAAGTTGTCAGGTAACTGAAAGGAGGTTGTTATGTTCACCTTGCATTGCTCCCAACACAACATAGCGGGTTCATGTAGTGTGCAATGTGCAGACTATGAGCATGGGGCTGTTTTAATATTCACACATTGGACCAATATTAAGGATTCATGTAGGAAATAGTTCAATCCGAATAAATGCATGTATGGAACCATCAAGGATGGTCAAAGTTACTTCCATCGTCATGGAGACCCTAATATTAAACAAGAGGTCCATGAGCCTTAATGCTCACATGCAGCTGAGTACATATCTCATGCAGAGGTTCAATGGTCATTGACATTAATTAAAGAGAATGTCCAAATAAATTTTCAGCAGTAAGGGCCAATTATATGTAAGGATTTTTTGCAAATTTATTATAAAATAACTAGTCATAAGAGTGCTACATATAATATATCTGAAATCTAGCTACAATATATTGTTTATAAACAACTAAAAAGGTAAAGAAAAATTTGAACCCATGACCTTAATCTAAATATCGCAATGAATATTAGGTCAATACCTACAATTTAGAAGCCTATACAAAAAGTTTATAGTTTTTAAGACAATTAATCATTTCAGTATTCATTTGCATCTATAACCTTGACCATTAGACCTATGACCTACATTCATATATCAAAATGAACATTGTGTAAAATGCCTATAACATTCTGATATACATGCCTATAGAGAAAGTTTATCATTTTTGAGATAATTCACCATTTCAGTATTTGTTTGCATCTATGACCTTGACCTTTGAACCTATGACCTTCATTCATATATGGAAATGAACGTAAGGCAAATGCCTACAATATTCTAATATACATGCCTACACAAAGAGTTCAAAGTTTTTGAGATAATTAACCTTTTCAGTATTCGTTTACATCTATGACCTTGCCCTTTGAACTTATGACCTCTATTCATATATCAAAATGACCGTTGTGCAAATGCCTACAGTATTCCAATACACATGATGATGATGCCCATACAAAAAGCTTATAGTTTTCAAATATATTGACAAATACATTAATTTTGCAATTTCCCCCTCAAGTACCTTGCCATTATCTCATTTTGGCCCCTAAAGCTACAATATGTGCAAATCTAAAACTAGGTGCCCATAGTGTTTTACATGAAATATCTAAGTTATATCTCTTGTAGGTTCAGAGCAGATGATTTTTAAAGATTTTCACAAATTTCCCCTTTATGGGGCCCCAAGGGGACATAATCCTTGCATTTGTGCAAATCTGAAAACCCCTTACTTGACCATTACTGTCAAATATCATCCAATTTGGCTCTGTAGTTTTGGAGGAATTGATAAAAAATGTGAAAAGTTTATACATGACGCACATCGGACGAAGATAGATGGCAATTGCACATCTGAGCCTTTGGCTCAGGTGAGCTAAAAAGTTTATACAAGACGGATGAAGATAGATGACAATTGTTCATCTGAGCCTTTGGCTCAGGTGAGCTAATAAGCTTCTGATATCTTTCATGTCATAATTGAAGATATTTTTTAAATAAATTAATAACTTGAAAAAATTAACTATTATTTTATTATTATTTATATCACCAGAGATGTGTTTTAAGAATTCGATAATTTTTGGAAGACTTTTTATTCCTGAGACCAGCATAATGTTAGTAAATCTTGTAAACAACAATTTTTTCAATCGGGTGGCCGTTAGGATCCCCGCTGACTGGGTTTGACAGGTGACCCCTCTACAAAGGTTCTGTTCATGATAAAAATGTAGTTGACAGATGACCACTCTACAAAGTGATCGCTATCCCAGATTTCACTCTAATCAATTTATAATTTTTTAAGGATGACTTCACGGAATGCTTTGAAAAACGGGAAAAGCAGTATGATAGCACAAAATTCCAAAATTTTTGTCTTAATATTGGGAGACTCCTCACATCTGCAGGGATTGAGCTTAACTTTTCGATGAGCCATACAATGAACTATCAAGAGTGATGGTTGATCTGAATATATCAGGCATATACATTTGGGTTATTCTATCCCTTGCTTTACTTTTCGATATTCAACATCTGCAATTACATTGACGAATGGTTTTGCAGAAAATGTTGATCTATAGGTACTGCCAATGTCAATGACTGTATAATTTTGGCAGATTTTGATTTATTAGCAGGAACTTGTTTTGCATTACTAAAGGCTTGGGCCTGTTTGTGAGATTCAGAAATGTCATGTTTATTTACACTGTCAAGTTTATAACTAGTGCAACCTTCGGTAAATACAGATTTTTTTTCCTGTCGAACTCTACACAATCGGCACACTTCATTCTGTCCTGTGTATCATACAACCAAGGCCTGCCATCTTCCCATAGCTTTTTATATGCTCCGATGCGTTTGGACTTATCATACTCTTGATAGTACTTTCGTTTTCCGCAGGTCCTTGTTTAGCCTTTGGAGTCGATGCTCCTAAAAATTTCCACATGGCAGAAAGCCGGAAGTATCATGTTATACATAAATATCAGAAAAGGAAACGAAATGGCACCGTATTTGAATTCCGGTCGGAACACCGGTCCATTTACACTTGTTAACTATATGATACCCATTTTTCAATTTTACTATTATTGTCGCCAGTCAGAAATATAAACAGGAAATCGGTAAACGGATCGGAATGTCAAATACACCGAACTGAAAATTCTAATCGCCACCTGGCAGCCCTGGGCGACCTGTGTATGATACATTTATCGCCCAGAGCGAAAAACTGGGCGCCCGTTAATCTCAATCCCTGATCGGGAGGGTTGGCAGGTATGATAAAACCATTAAAAGTTAATTACTGCTAAAAATAGCTAACATCTGGGTCAAGAAGACGATCTCAACCAATCAGATTTCAGATTATAATATATACAAGGAAAAAAAATCTCTTGACCGGGAGGGGGGATCCGCGTGACGTCATCAACATATTCTATCCTCAAATACAACAAAATGCAGCGTTCTCTTTTCAATCTCATATCAATTTCTTACTAAATCAATATTACTCAATAAATAAACCCCATTTACATGACAATTTACCCATCAAATCCAAAGAATACAAAAGTTATTGAAATTTGAATTATCTCCCTTTATTCAAACTTCGACCTACATACGAGAGAGAGTTGATTTTCTGTAACGGAAGAACATAATTTGGATACGGGTTAAGAAATCTGCATGTAACAGCTACATTCGAGAATGATCAAGATCATTCGCGAATAATAAGACCACAAAAATATAACACCGCGAATACACTAGTCATTGTCAAACCGCGAAAATTTGACACCGTGAAAATAAAGCAATATACAGTATCTGTAGACTTGTTATTATTTACCAAAATGACTGAACAAGTATGGTCATATGGTACCGTTACTTGTTTTCAAAGTCAAGGATTGTGGGGTCAAATCTGACTCAGAAATCTTCCAAGATGATTTTCACCTCTTATCTATACAAGAGGTGTAAAAAAAAAACAACTTGTAACTCATCGGTCTTTTCGATAAAATGAAAGAACTGGGGTCCTGTTTCTCAGTGCATGCACTCTGAATTCAGAGTTTAAAAAAAAGTACATGTACTGGTAGGCCACCTCTAGTTATTACAGTGGGCACTAGGTTAACAATTGATTGCATTGGGTTTTATAAGAAAATGGTGAAGAATATTTATCATATATTGAGATGTCACTAGCTATAGATGAAGTGGCAGAAATTTTTACCTTTGCAGTGCACTCAGGGCAATGTGCAGGGAGGGTTCTTAAACGTGTCCTGCCTGCCATGAGAAGGCATCGGTTTTTAAGGTTGAATGACCCTGTGACTTTCACTTCTTGCTGATTGCTTGGCAAAAGTACAGTCAATAGTTATTTTCAAGTCTTGGTCGGAGCAGTGTTTTCCTTAAAAGCTGGCAACAGACAGATTTCACTGCCTAAAACTCCAAAAATTGCTTACAGATGACCTTAAAATCATTTTCGGACTATGCGGCCCCCTTTACCCTTGGCCTGTTGGATTAGTCAATCCTGCTACAAATTTTAGGAAAATCACTGCAGAGCCTGACCCAGGTTCGAACCAATGACCTCCCACATACAGAGCATGCACTCTACCAACTGAGCTACTATAGTGGTAACTAGATAAATGAGCTAGACAAAGCAATAGAAACTGTGGTATCCAATCAATACATGCATGGTACTTCTAAGATTTGATGCAGACATTACTTTTAATAAACATTTTTTTTGCTCTGAAATTGTCAACTTTGTCTTTGAAAATTAAAACTGCTGAATTTCTATAGGACCGGTTGGATAAAAAAAACCAAAAAATCCTGGTAAAGCAGAATCAAGTCCACTTCAAGGAAAAACAGTTACATAAGTAAAGATTTCAAAGGGACATAAGACTCATAACTTTATCAAAACTACTCAATATTGAGTCGGAGTCTAATTGACTTGTAGGTCAACTACAGTCAAACATGTCTATAAAGGCCACCCAAGGGAACCACTATAAGTGGTTTTTATGGGCAGGTGGCCTTTATATACAGGTTCAAATAATATGAATAAAGAACAATTATGATACAATTCTGACCTTTATAAGCAGGTGGTCCTTATATAGAGGTGACCTTTAAGACAGGTTGGACTGTATATATAAAGATACAAACCAAATATAAATCCAATATCTCAACAAATAAAAAAAAAAAAGTCCAGAAAACTGTGTGAGAACAGACTGATAGACATATAGTCCCCTTTCTGGTTTCAACAGGTGTGGACTGAAAAGCACGAGAAAATATACTGCATAAATTACCAGTTATACAGTAGGATACCTACCTTGACAAAACTTGAAGAATCTATTACAGATTTCTCTTTCTCGACTTAAAAACATTTTCCCGATTTTTGATCCCGACAAATACATCTTCCTGCGCTCCAAATTTGTAGTTATGATAAACGACTCATGTCCTGATGCTGATAACTTGTTACACTGTAATGTATAAATTTAAAATATTTACAGGGGTCAAAAATTCTTCATGCCCGAAGTCCTGGACTAAAAAATTGGCAAGCAGGACTTGGCAAAAATTTCACTGAAAAGCCCATTGGGCTTTTACAAGTACTCAGAAAACCAATGAATTTTATTTCCGACTGTCGTCTGGTGTCTTGAAAAATCTTGAAAAACACACCCAACAAGCAGATTGCATCAGGCTCAAGTGGCGAGAAAAGAGGGTCACAAGAAATAAAAGATGCCAAATATGATAAGCATGTCTGATTGTTTAAAAAGCTGTGGAATGACAAATTTCCATGAGTGTATTACTGTATTATAAATACTGCGGAAAATACCCTTTAACTGCAGATGAAAATGATGCATATTTATTTGTGTCTTTCATCGTTGATTCTGCCGTCAATCAATCTCTGGACTTGATAAAAAAAATTGAGGGCTTTTGATTTTCTGCATCAAAAAGTCCTGGGCTTAGCTCATCTGGAAAAATTTTCAACCCCTGATTTAATTATTATAGCAGAGATTTTTCTTCACAAATTGGGAATTTTCAAACTGACTAGATTCGAAAAATTATTGACATTAAAACACTTAATCCGTCTCTCATCATTAGGTGACAATAAGTTCTAAGAACAGTTGTGTAATGGTTGAGTAATCGTCATAAGTCAAGAATATTTCACTTATATTGAGATGTCACCAGCTATAGGAGGAAGTGCAGAAATTGTGTCTGTGCATTGCACTGATGGTATCATACATCAGGGTTCTTTATCGTGCCACCCATATCATGACACAGGACAATTTATTTTAATTTTCCATGCGAATAAACCCCAAGTGACTTTCATTTCATTTTGCAATGCTGAGTTCTTGGCGAAAGATCAGTCACTACCCACTTATAAGTCTTGGGTCAGACCCAGTCTGGGTTCGTACCCTTGACCTCCCACCTCCAACTGAACTACCACAGTGGTACCCCTATGTCTAGGACTATAAAATTATAAACCAATAACTAGACTCATAAGATATACATACACAATAGGGCTGCAACAATCCATTTAAGTTACATGCCATACAAATTATGATATCTGTTATACATAACAATACAAATCACGGTAGACATTTACTTAAATATAAAACAAACTACTGGCAAAACTGAGTGAAATTCATCAGGAAAAAAAATTGTATATAGCCACAAAAAAAGGTTTAGATTTCCTTATCCTGTTTCCATTGCTGGTAGCCAAAATCGCCACTGGCTACTAATTTCTGAGGAATTCTTTCAAAAAGTAACCTATTTTAGCAAATTTGTGGAAAAAGTACTATATTTTCACAAATTTTGGAAATTTGGCTACTAATTATTTTAAATTTATGGAAACCTAGCCTATCCTACATGGATGCTCATAATGTATTCTTATAATCTTACCCAGGACATGAGATCTGCCAGGAAGTCGTGGTCTTGGTCTTGCCCCATATTGTATGCACAAGTTTTACCTGAAAAATACGAACAATATACAATGTTTTAATATATTATTGTCACTATACTTATGACACAGTACTGGCCCCGGTTTCACAATCATTCCTTAGCTAAGAATTGCCTTAACTTAAATTAAGCCAATTTTGATAATCTGACTTTTTGGAAATACTGATGAATATTTTTGTAAAAACTAAATTCAAATGTCTTAATCTAGAAGTGACCTTAAAAATGACTCATTAATTTCCTGAATATCTTGAAAATTAACAAAACTATTAAGTTTTGAATTTCTGCAAGATTTAAGTTAAGGAAAATCTTAGCTAAGGAATGATTGTAAAACTGGGGCCAGGTACTTTCAACGGCCCTCATATCCTCTTTTTCTGTGTTTTTGATGATGTGCTATATCTTGATTACCAAATACCTTAACAAAGGTAAAATTTAAATGAATCCAGGTTTATTCAGGTCAGTTCCTAGATTGTGGAGGAAATAAGAGTACCCGAAAAAAACTACCGACCTTTGACAAGTGAACCGACAGTATTTTTCACACTAAAATCTACTGCAGTGGTATTCGAACAGACAACAAACGACCTTCTGCTCTACAATAAATATTTTTCCGCCCCTTCAACGACAAAGATCCCCACATATTGATACATTTGTGCAAACTCCTCATCCAGTACCTTCATGTGACTTAACCCAAGGATGAAGCTTAACTATTTTGTGTTGATACTGCAGCCCAAGTCACTTGAGAAAAGAAGTTGTTATAGTAGTGAATAGCTGGAATGTGTAGAATTTAAGACCTAAGACGTTTTTAGGAGCCATGTGCTACTAGGCCTCTGCTACTATTAATCCCTGGACCCCAACACATTATTACAAACTCATCACCCAGTAAGGTCATGTGACTTGATATGGTCATGTTACTTGATATGGTCATGTGACTTGATACTGTCATGTGACTTGATAATGTCATGTGGCTTGATACAGTCATGTGTCTTGATACTGTCATGTGACTTGAAAGTCATGTGACTTGATGTGGTCATGTGACTTGATACCCTCTTTATACTTGATCATGTGGTTTTATGACCAGTGATCAGTGAACGTGTGTCCCTCTTGCAGCCGTAGAGAGAGAGAGAGAAAGACGAAAAATTTGTACCCAAGGATTAAAATGAATGACGATAACTTTGCAACTGATTTATATGTCATTACAAGTTAAATCAGAACTGTCAGTGAAGATGACTTATATTCCATGTGCAGGAAAAAATATTTTTGAAGCTGACTTATATTCCATGTGCAGGAAAAAATATTTTTGAAGCTGACTTATATTCCATGTGCAGGAAAAAATATTTTTGAAGCTGACTTATATTCCATGTGCAGGAAAAAATATTTTTGAAGCTGACTTATATTCCATGTGCAGGAAAAAATATTTTTGAAGCTGACTTATATTCCATGTGCAGGAAAAAATATTTTAAGTCTGGGTATCACAATAATTCCGCAATTTTTTTCTGATCAAACTACTGTATAAGAAGAACCACGAGCAGTAGGAAACTTTCACCATTTTGATTTTCTAAGCTATTCTGCAGTAAGAAATTTTGACGGTTCCATTAACTGAAGGGAAAGTGTTTTAAGGGAAGTAAAAAAATTTTGCTGAGAAGATATATTCATGGTACTAAAGTTACCTCGAAAACTGAATATTTTTCCTGGAATGTTTCTTCTTATATAGAAATTACTGGAGATATGCAGGCAGTCAGTTCAGGAATTAGAGAGGAAATTGGGAGTGCCCAGAGAACACAGCCAACATTAAGCAAGAGAACTAACAGACTTTCTCATACTAGGATCTGTCCCCAGTTGGATACGAATCTAGGTGGTGAGGTCCAGTGGTCTGTAGGTACACATTTTAGACCACTAACTCACTAGAGCCCCCCTTAGATAGATAGTATGGAGAAGAATGGAGTAATGGCTTTCAACAACCTAGTCAAGATCATATAGATTCTTTCAATTAGATATAAGTAATAGTATTATTCGAGAAAGTCAGTTCTGGGGTTGTCGATTCCACACTTACACTTAAAATACCAGTACGGTAAATGTCTGAATTTTTTATGATAACATGCAATTATTTTATAATTTTATGTATATTTGTGATAATTTGTTTGTTTACATACATGTGTATATTTTTTTAATTTTATTTTTTCTATTAAATTTTTAATACGTTTGTCGAATACAATTTTAAAATTCATTTCTGGTTTTGTTACAAATTCTGATAGAAATTTCTTTTATCAAAGAATATCATGCTTCTGGAGGTTAATAAATTTTTTAAATTCTGTGCTGACCTCATCAACAATCAATAACTGTTTTTTTTGATATTTTACTAAGAAACTAGAACTGTCTCTCAGAGCCAAATATCCCCCACCCCCAACATTAAATGTTTTCCCCGACCTTCACCTTTATGATATGACCTTGGTTCAAGGTCATGACACACCTTCCAACCATGGAGATTATTTATGTGAAGTTTTATGAAAGTCATTCAAAGCAGCTATGAGATATGGCCCGGACACGATTTTACACAGACAGACAGACATGGTGATTCCTATATACTCCCCTGAAACTAGGTTGTGGGGGTATAAAAATCCCTAAGCCTGCTAAATTCTTAACTTCTGAACTTATCAACAAGTCAATAATGGTTATACAATATTTATTTGGCCATTAGCAATTTGGCTTCGATTTTACTTGGTAGAGTCATCTGGTGGACCTCGGTGGATTCTACGTAGTTCTAAACGACACTTTACTGGTAAATAACAAAATATATACATGTTCAACACTTCACAAACTTGTGTAAACACGGAAGTAAACCAGAAGTACGGATGCCTAAAATTTTGATCACGTGATCGATATTATACTATACAAAATGGGAATCCGGACTATTCGATTCATTGGCTATACCCGGTAACTAGTTTTGCTGAAAATGTTGATGTCTCCATGTTGAATTCTGACAGCGAGATACATCAGGATATACGTGGTCTTCCATCAGTGCATACTTCTGGTTATTCTCAATCCAGTTTTATTGACAATTAATCCATCATTCATCTAGAGCATACATACACACTGGCTTCATGGCTCAAGACAAAAAAAATTTAAACTGCTTGGCATTGTTCCCAAGTAATCTGAGTGTTGACGCATGACAAGTAATTTACTTGGATCTCATCACTGGGCTGTTTCAATCAATTCGGTCAGGACAAGAGGCCAAGTACTTTAAGTAAGATCCAGATTTGTGGCTGTGGCACACATGGTGTTGAAAAAAAAATCAAAACTTAACTGTTAAATCTATAACTACAGCAAAAACAACAGGTAAAAATCATTTTAATCAAAAACATTATTATAACACAAGTAGTTTGATATGACAGAAACGTTTTCATAAGTCTGTTGGTAAAATTACCTTGACTTTCGCGTACATGGTCCGAAGTTGCACGAAGTGAATTATTACTGTAGCGCTTAGATAATCCGACTTTTTCCGACAGGTTGGGCATCATCTGGCTAATGGTGTTGTGTCCAAGCGGAATAGCAGCATACCACTGATTTCTGCTCTTACTCGGTCGCTGGAACAAACGGTCACAATTACTGTTCAAATTCTTCTTGTATCTAACAAAAGATCTCACTGGACAAAGATTATTATCTGAAAAAAAAAAATATTAAAATATATATGTGAAAAGATTTAGGCAATTCTTTTTAATTTTCAATAAATACACAAAGTTGTTAAAGGGAACCAATTTCTTGCTATGTTTAAACAAATTTAACATTGGTGAGTATCTGGCAACAGACAGTGTAAAATTGGAGACATACCAGTATGCCATTTAATGACACATATTAGCTTGTCAGATGAAATCAAATTTGTTCTAACTAGGTATGTTAAAGATACGTAAAAGAAAAAAAAACACACAGGGCAAATTATATATGTCTTGTGATCCAGTCTACACTGGCCTTTACTAAGATATCTACCCAGCCTGACGGCTATATAATCCAAAACAAACATATTAATCCATGTCCGAATCACAATCCAGAAGCAAAGTAAAAACTTTGGAACTGACAAGTTAGGTTAGACACATGAATTTCCACCAGGGAAGTGAGGATGTAAATGACACCAGGCCATTCATTCACCATATACATATACATGTATATATATATGACTCTATTGTACAAAAAAAAAAAAAAAAGAAAAAAAAAAAGAAGAAAAAAGGATATCATTTTCTCCAAAAGAGAGTTATCTCCCATCGACAAGACAGATAGTAATCTCAAATAAGGCCAACACCACATTATTGTCAGGTGACATTGTTAGAATTTTTTTTTTACAATTTACAATGTTTTTAAATACAAGACCTAGAGATGCTTAAATGTTTACAGCAAGTATAACTGTAGAAGTCTATTTCTTTTTATGTTTTTAATAAACTTGGGACACCAACAACGATGTGCAGGGGTTAAAAATTATGTTTTGTAATGAAAGGTCCAGGACATTTTCTCTTTATTTTTGGCAGGTGTCATATAAGTTTTGTAAAACCAATATCAACACTGAAAGGTCCAGGTGTAATTATGTTATTACATAGAAACATAGCACTGTCGTGCTGTTGTACAGCGTAGTTGGGAAAATTGTGTTGTGGCAAGACAGAATATAACCGAAAATTCGGGGCGGGGGTGGGGGGGTGGGGGGGGGGTGGGGTTCGATCTATGCATAGTCCGACGGATGTTTTTTTTGGAAAAAGAAACAATGTACCAAACCATGTATTGCTGAATTAAATGGTAAAAAATAATAATTTCATAAATATATGAAAAAGACAATCGGTAATTAAAATTTAAAAAAGTTGTACCCGATCGTTTTGTCATTTCGGATAGAGAGAAAGTAGAGTTTTGCAGATCCTACCGTCGCTATGAGGGGTACATTCTAGCGGTTGTATGTAACTGGATCATTTGCTGTTAATCTGGGTTTTAATTAACTGCTGATTATCACTCACAATATTCCCGTTTCATGTTAATGGTGAAGTACAGTTGTTTTACCAGTTCCGAATTTTTACTACCGAATAATCTAAAATTTCAATCCCGTTCAATTAAAGGAATCGCAAAATAACTTTCTCAATTTGCTTCTACTTGAATGTATGGGCATTAATTGTTTAAATAATATAAACTTCAACCGCTTCCTAAATGTATGTGCAGGACAGGTCGACAGATTGTCGGTGACCTAGTTTAACGATGTAAACAAATCGTGATCACGGAAATGCTTTTTTCAAGAAAACATACTACCACGTGTTTTTGAGGACAGGTGTCGATATTTTGGAATGGTAAACATTTGTATTATTACACCACATAAATTTTATTTCCTCTGCTTGTGGATGACGTCTGCAGCAGCGCTTATATGAAACCCTGTTCGGAACTGGTAAAACGACTGTATTTAAAATTTGTACACAACACTGTACGAATTATCTCCCTTTCACGAAAGTAAAATCTAATCGATAAACAGTTTTAAAATATGACACAATTGCCTCAACATCAAAATACGTTATCATAACCTTCAAAATAAATTTAAATTTCCGTAGATTTCACGAAGAATTAATTAAACAACATGCCGTTGCTGTTCATTTCATAAAAAGTTATGATTTTACATCGTAGGACGCAAACTTCTCGAACTACTTTTTATTGTAAACATGAGATCAGTTCGCCAAATTGCAGAAATTATTAGATGCATCCAGTCGCAATATTTTACTAGATTCCGAAATGTATTCCGAAAATTTATTCCAAATGTGCATATGTAACCAAATGCATTACCCGTCTCAGAATACATATCTCACGATAAAACAGATATACTTCTTTCACGCTCATTTACCAGGCGCACTATTTCCAGGTGTACTCATATCTTATAATTTCATAGCAAAGAAGCTCGATATCTTGGAAGAAAGTGATAGCAATGTACACGTTCACTATCGTGAACGCTGTACAAAAAGCAGTGCACATATTGTCCTGGTAAAAAACAACAGGTCCATCCAACATTATAAGAACCAAGGGTCAAAATGTAAAATCAAAAGGGTCTCAGGAGCTCAAACTAGAGGAATTTTGAACCTCTGGTGTGGGAACACAACTTGCATCCCCAATCTCTATGTGTCCATTCCTGGTAGCCAAAATCGCCATTGGCTACTAATTTCTAAGGAATTCTTTCAAAAAGTAACCTATTTTAGCAAATTTGAGGAAAAATACTTTTAAAAGGACTATATTTTCACAAATTTTGGAAATTTGGCTACTAATTATTTTACATTTATGGAAACCTAGCAATCTGCAGTAGGTTGTTTGAAATGCTCTAAAAATGCCATTTTTAATAAATTTGGGTTTGAGAGAGACTCCTAATAATTTAGAAACACAAGTTTTAAATAGGGATTGTGGCTTCATAACACATACCTGGAATGCTGTACATGCGTCCCCCGGAAGGATCGCCAGCTAAATGATGGTTTGTCGTCGGTGGATCTGGTGTCGTACAGACATAGGCACGCCCATCTGCATCATATTTGACAGCAAAACTGGAAACTTTTAAGTTGTGGAAACTCTCTAGTCCTAAGCGTCCAAAATATATCACCAAATCAAAGTACACTTTCTCTTGAAGTTTAACACTGTCATTTAAATCACCAAAATATTGGTATAACTTGGTCAAATCTTCTTCCAATATAGGTGGATGGTGCTTCACACCGCCATATTCTTTTTTCAATTCTCTCATAACAACGGAGAATGTTTTATTCGACTCTTTGAAATCCAAGTCATGAATCAGATCTATGGACCACAAGGACAAATGCCTGTTAAGTCCATGTCGAATCCCCATCAAACTGGATTTTCTGTATTTTTCTCCGTTTTCCTGCCTCGCTTCTCTGTAAAACTTGGTTAGAATTTGGTCAAGTTCATTTTTTGGCAGGGTTTCGAAATTTTGAGTCAAACCTTTTTCCTCTAAATATGACTTGAATGTCCTAACAGCTGATAAGGTGGCCCTCTTGGTATTTTTTGCATCTCTTTCGTTCATAATTCTTTCTTGGTCACTCTGTGTCCAACTAGCCAGGCTAGCAAACCGTTTTTTGTCAACTGGAGATGATGATGATGACGATGTATTGGATGATGATGACATACTGGAGACTATTTTTTATGTAAGTGTTCAGAATTGGATAATCTCCCCTATATACCGGTAATTCATAATTGCATTTCGAACGGACTCTAGCTGTAAAGAATATTTTAGTCCAATTAAAATGAGAAAAAAGTGGTTTTTGCTGTATAAAGGAATCTTGACCAGGTATAGAACATCATTACTTCATTCAATTTTTGCAATTAGTTGAAGTTAAAGTTAAAGTCTGTCCCGAGCAATTAGGCCCATCAGGCCGGAGCTTATCCTGGTTTCGGTGGCGTTAAGCGACTGAGAGTACAACACTCTCCCCTGAATGGGATGCCGGTCCATCACAGGGTTAACCCCCAGCATTTTGCTGGTACTCATTTATTTTTCAGCTGAGTGAACTGGAACAATGTGAAATTAAGTGTCTTGCTCAAGGACACAACACATCGCCCGGTCCAGGGATCGAACCCACGACCTTCGAATCATGAGTCCAACGCCTTAACCACTAGGCCACGCGCTTCCATTGTATAGTTGAAACATATAGGTTATTTAGGTTATCAGAATTATGGAAGATTTTCTGGTTGGTTGTAATGTTGTTTAATGTCACATTAGCAATTTTTCAATTTGATGAGAGCAATTTGATCAAACTGAAAGGATTAATCAATGAACAGGTTCCAGATGCACAAAGCTTAACTGAAGCTCATCAATGGTGATTTTGTTATATTGTTTGAAAACTATCTTCTGCCTTTAAGACTGGGAAAAATTGAAGTTCTGAGATCTAGAAAATTGCATTATGATATGCTGGCAATAGCTAGTATCTTCACATTGTGACACTACAATGTATCTGATATTTTGTGGGTAAGGATAACTAGATTTAAACTTTCAGTGAATCACTTTTGTTATTTAGGAATTTTAGTGGGCAAATTGGGAAATTTTAATCATTTTTTCCTAGGGGAAACTAACTTTATTCTGTAGTAATTTGAAGCAAACAAAATAACTGTCATTTACTATAGTATTGTGCTAATTATGGTTTAATTAAAAAAATTAACTGTTATTATGCTATGTGCAACTCGGTCCAGGGTTTGTGTATGCAAGTAATATTAATGTGCAAAATTATGTATTTTATAGTCTGTCTCGTACTAGCACACATTCGGAGAAACTTGAGGGTGCTAGCTCAGTTAGTACTCAGCAGACCTGAAATGGGAGGCTGTCTAACAATCCGTACATGTATGGGATGGAACTTGTAAAGTGGAGAAAGGAATTTTTTTGCCATAGTTAAGATTCTTTTCTTTATATCAGAGCAGTCAGTTATGGGGTAACAGTATTCAATCTATATGTAGCATTTTTCAGAAGGGGTCATTTTCAACAAAAACACCAGTGGTAGAACACTAGCCTATATTGTACATGGAAGGTCTCGGGTTAGATCCCTTATTTGTTTGGTGGCCAGTGTAGTACTGCAAAATTTTGCAAGCTATATATTTAGTTCATCCGAGGGGATTCATGTAAACAACCATGGGAAACTCAAGTTTGTAGCAGTCTTGGTAAGTCAGTTGTTAGAGCACTCACCTATGGTGTGGGAGGTCCTGGGTTCAAACCATTATCCCACCCTACATTTTTTTTACATGTTGCCCTTTTAAGTTTTCATTTTTGGGGATTAAGAATTAAAGTAATCATCTGACAAAATATGACTGAGTTAATATCAAACCTTTAGATCATAATTTTTGTGATAGAATTTTTTAACTGTCTTATAATGATTTATTTCCGGTTTTTTTTTTTTTATTTTAAAAACATTTAATTTTTTTAAAGATCTTGATCTACATATATATTTTGTGGCATGTTATGTTAACTTTTCAGAAATATTTTCTTTCATTTTATGCTAATTTCCAATTTAGCAATGTAAAAATAAAACTCCGATTAGAATTCCCCCAAATGGAACCCCAACAAGAATAACATTCACGGCAGCCATTTTCTCTCGATTTTGTACCACGCTCGCCACTCCATTCAATAAATATGGACCAAAATCACCAAAATATTCGACAAATCATCGTTACACCCTTATTCAGAAATCCACGAAACTATTATCAACCAATCCAAAATATTAAAACAATCGATTAAAATCGCATTCTGTTTTTAAACCCGTGAAACATCTCAAGAATGCAGGCTAAGAATGGCGTATGTTTCGAGGCGTGTGGAACGCACTTCAAGTTTTACAAATGCGGCTAATTGAATGGAAATCATTTGATTGCAGGGCCGAATCTGTGAATTCACTTTCATATGAGTCTTGTGACAAATGAAATCGTCGACATCGTGACCCATTTATGACTTAAATCTCTTACCTGCGCACACGGTTTTCCAGTGTGTACAACCTGTGGAGCGGATGTTTAGTTTCAAGGTTGTATCGATTGCGCATGTTCGTAGCCAACAAGCGTGAATGTGTCGTGTCGCCTGAGGAACTAGTGGGCGAAAAATTTACAACTCGGTAAAACTCAGAAAATGTTATTAGTCGGTTAATTCAAGTAATTGCTATTTATCATGGCAGTACAATTTTCATTGTAAATAGTCTAGCCAATTTATTTAGAGTTCTCAAATAATAATAATATCCATATTTTTCACTAGTAAAATGATAACAGAAAATATAAATAAATAAATAAAATAAATTTGTGTGCGGATAATTAAACAATTTTCAGGGAGTCTTTTAAATGGGCCAGTTTACTGTAATAATTAATTCAGAGACATGGGTTTTATATGTCTCTGATTAAATTTAAAAATAAACCCAGAACTTTCAGAAATATTTAAAAAATATTTTATATCATGTGGATATTTTAAAATTTTAATTACCATGAAACTGGCCTCTGCCAGTAAACTTATACAATTGTATCGTGATAACGCATTGCAATAAGTTCGAAAGTTTGAAAAAATAATAAAATACACGTACACACACGTACGCACGCCCACCTGCAAACTAAATAAGTCAGTAAAATACAAATTTAAATGCCGTTGATTTTATTAAATGTCGCTGATAAAAGTAATAATAATAATAATAATAATAATAATAATAGTTATTTAATAAATAAATAACGTTTTTTGCATCCACACAATAAATAAATAAATAAATAAATAAATAAATAAATAAATAAATAAATAAAGTGACTGAATGCAGATATCGGTACTTGCTAAGGCTGAACTCACGACACTTTGTAACTGTTGAGATGAGCGATCAGAATTGAATATTTAATAAATAGATAATTAATTAAGAAAAATCCATTTTAATGGGGTCAAGAACTGGGGACTCTTTACTTTTATGCTAATTAAGTACTAATTCTTAAATAAATAAATAAATAAATAAATAAATAAATAAATAATAAATAAATATATATTTAGAAAGTTATCTTATGAAAAGATTCCTAGAGATAGTAGAATATGTATAACATGCAACACTATTGAGGATGAACTGCCCTTTTTTCTATCATGCCAAATTAATGTAGAACCGAGAGACCATCTCTTTAAACATATAAGTAACTCTTTCCATGAATTCGATATAAAAAACAATTTAGAGAAAATACAGTATCTTCTTAATCCTATCTATTATCGGTTCCTTTATAAAACAGTCACTGGTCCAAACTGAGTAATGGTACGAGTATCAAACTAACTTGCATTTGATTGTCATATGTCTTGTATTGTTATGATTCTTCTATGTAATCAGTTGATTGTCATATGTTTTGTATTGTTATGATTCTTCTATGTAATCAGTTGATTGTCATATGTTTTGTATTGTTATGATTCTTCTATGTAATCATTTGATTGTCATATGTCTTGTATTGTTATGATTCTTCTATGTAATCATTTGATTGTCATATGTCTTGTATTGTTATGATTCTTCTATGTAATCATTTGATTGTCATATGTCTTGTATTGTTATGATTCTTCTATGTAATCATTTGATTGTCATATGTCTTGTATTGTTATGATTCTTCTATGTAATCATTTGATTGTCATATGTCTTGTATTGTTATGATTCTTCTATGTAATCAGTTGATTGTCATATGTTTTGTATTGTTATGATTCTTCTATGTAATCATTTGATTGTCATATGTCTTGTATTGTTATGATTCTTCTATGTAATCAGTTGATTGTCATATGTTTTGTATTGTTATGATTCTTCTATGTAATCAGTTGATTGTCATATGTTTTGTATTGTTATGATTCTTCTATGTAATCATTTGATTGTCATATGTCTTGTATTGTTATGATTCTTCTATGTAATCAGTTGATTGTCATATGTTTTGTATTGTTATGATTCTTCTATGTAATCAGTTGATTGTCATATGTTTTGTATTGTTATGATTCTTCTATGTAATCATTTGATTGTCATATGTCTTGTATTGTTATGATTCTTCTATGTAATCAGTTGATTGTCATATGTTTTGTATTGTTATGATTCTTCTATGTAATCATTTGATTGTCATATGTCTTGTATTGTTATGATTCTTCTATGTAATCAGTTGATTGTCATATGTTTTGTATTGTTATGATTCTTCTATGTAATCATTTGATTGTCATATGTCTTGTATTGTTATGATTCTTCTATGTAATCAGTTGATTGTCATATGTTTTGTATTGTTATGATTCTTCTATGTAATCAGTTGATTGTCATATGTTTTGTATTGTTATGATTCTTCTATGTAATCATTTGATTGTCATATGTCTTGTATTGTTATGATTCTTCTATGTAATCATTTGATTGTCATATGTTTTGTATTGTTATGATTCTTCTATGTAATCATTTGATTGTCATATGTTTTGTATTGTTATGATTCTTCTATGTAATCATTTGATTGTCATATGTTTTGTATTGTTATGATTCTTCTATGTAATCATTTGATTGTCATATGTTTTGTATTGTTACGAATTTTCTCTGTAATCAGCTCGACCTTGTTTTTTGGTGTAAATACTGAATATATAAATAAAATAAAATAAAAAATAAAATCTTATCTTCTCGTTTTCTCGAGCTTGCATTTATTTAAAAATTATTGAGTCTGCAAGTTAAAAGGAGAAAAGATCGGATACGTTTATGAAGTTGTGTTTAGAATAATTCCTGAGATAAATGAGAAAACTGTTTCATTGCGAATAGCTAAAAACGTTGTTGTCATGTGATCGCAAAACTGTATTAAACCAACAAATCAAGCTGTCGTTTGTACGTAGCCAATGTCTTAAACGATGTCTATAGAGTAGGGCATCGTTTTATAACACCCCCTACATTGCCCAGTATCTTCAACTTCACCACCGTATAGCCCGTTGTCCATTTTTTCAATTTCACCACCGAATAGCCCATTGCCCGGTAATTTCAACTTCATCACCATATAGCCCATTGTCCATTTTTTCACTTTCACCACCGTATAGCCCATTACCCATCGCAACGTATAGCCTATTGTCCAGTATCTGCAACTTCACCAACGTATAGCCCATTGTCCAGTATCTGTAACTTCACCACTATATAACCCATTGCCTATTTATCTGTAACTTCACCCCCGTATAACCCATTGCCTATGTATCTGTGACTTCACTCCGTATAGTCCATTGCCTATGTATCTGTAACTCCATCCCGTATAACCCATTGCCTATTTATCTGTAACTTCACCCATGTGTAGCCCATTGCCTATGTATCTGTAACTTCACCCCCGTTTAACCCATTGCCTATGTATCTGTAACTTCACCCCTGTGTAGCCCATTGCCTATTTATCTGTAACTTCACCCCCGTATAACCAATTGCCTATGTATCTGTAACTTCACCCCCGTATAACCCATTGCCTATGTATCTGTAACTTCAACACCGTATAACCAATTGCCTATGTATCTGTAACTTCACCACCGTATAACCCATTGCCTATTTATCTGTAACTTCACCCCTGTGTAGCCCATTGCCTATTTATCTGTAACTCCACCCCGTATAACCAATTGCCTATGTATCTGTAACTTCACCACCGTATAACCAATTGCCTATGTATCTGTAACTTCACCCCCGTATAACCCATTGCCTATGTATCTGTAACTTCAACACCGTATAACCAATTGTCTATGTATCTGGCCCCAGTTTCACAATCATTCCTTAGCTAAGATTTTCCTTAACTTAAATTTAGCAAATTTTTGTAATCTCTTTTTGAAACTACTGATGAATATTTTTGTCAAAACTAAATGCAAATGTTTTAATCTAGAAGTGATCTTAAAAATGACACCTTAAATTCCTCAATATCTTGAAAATTAACAAAATTATATAGATATGAAAATTTGCAAGATTTAAGTTAAGGAAAATCTTAGCTAAGGAATGATTGTGAAACCGGGGCCTGTAACTTCACCACCGTATAACCAATTGCCTATTTATCTGTAACTTCACCCATGTGTAGCCCATTGCCTATGTATCTGTAACTTCACCCCCGTTTAACCCATTGCCTATGTATCTGTAACTTCACCCCTGTGTAGCCCATTGCCTATTTATCTGTAACTCCACCCCGTATAACCAATTGCCTATGTATCTGTAACTTCACCCCCGTATAACCTATTGCCTATGTATCTGTAACTTCAACACCGTAAAACCCATTGTCTATGTATCTGTAACTTCACCCCTGTGTAGCCCATTGCCTATGTATCTGTAACTTCACCACCGTATAACCCATTGCCAATGTATCTGTAACTTCAACACCGTATAACCCATTGCCTATGTATCTGTAACTTCACCCCCGTATAACCCATTGCCTATGTATCTGTAACTTCACCCCCGTATAACCCATTGCCTATGTATCTGTAACTTCACCACCGTATAACCCATTGCCTATGTATCTGTAACTTCAACACCGTATAACCCATTGCCTATGTATCTGTAACTTCACCCCCGTATAACCCATTGCCTATGTATCTGTAACTTCACCCCCGTTTAACCGATTGCCCAGTATCTGCAACTTCACCACTGTGTAGCCCATTGCCCAATATCTTCAACTTCAGCACCGTATAGCCCATTGTCCGGTATCTTCAACTTCACCCCCGTATAGCCCATTGCCCAGTATCTTCAACTTCACCACCGTATAGCTGAATGCCCATCAATCTGTAACTTCGCCACCGTATAGCCCATTGCCTATGTATCTGCAACTTCACCCCCGTATAGCCCATTGCGCAGTATCTTCAACTTCACCACCGTATAGCCCAATGTTTATTATATGCAAATTCACCACCGTGTAGCCCATTACCAATTTATCTGTAAATTCACCACCATATATAGCTCATAACTAATTCATCGGCAAATTCACTACCGTATCGCCCAATGCCCATCTATCTACAACTTCACCACCGTATAGCTCATTGCCCAGTATCTTCAACCACACCAACGTATAGCCATTGCCCATGTATCTGTAACTTCACCACCGTATAGCCCATTGCCCAATATCTTCAACTTCACCACCGTATAGCCCATTGTCCGGTATCTTCAACTTCACCCCCGTATAGCCCATTGCCCAGTATCTTCAACCACACCAACGTATAGCCATTGCCCATGTGTCTGTAACTTCACTAACGTATAGCCCATTGCCCAATATCTTCAACTTCACCACCGTATAGCCAAAAGCCCGTGTCTGAAACTTCACCTACGTATAGCCCGATGCCCATATACCTGTAACTTCACCAGCGTATAGCAAAAAATGTCAGTCTATTAGTATTCGAGACTTCGCCACCTTTTAAATGCAACTTAACGTTATATAAGTATATATATAATTGTGTTACATCTCGCAACCTCCAACACACGGAGCGAACGCTTTACCCACTTATCAACCGTGGTGGTGGGGTGAATGGGGTTACTGGACCGTAAACAGAATGCAGGAAATTACAGGCAGAAATAGGTTGTTATGTAAACAGTTATATGTAATGTCAATAAAATATTGGCAGTATTGATTAAACGATAAATACTTGTACTACAGTACAGACCTGTCAAAAGTTTAACACTGAGTCAACGAAAAGGTGCCGAAACTTTTCTTCGCTTCGTATGCGGAAGGTCGTGGGTTCGAACCTCGGACGGCTCTGACCAAGAATTGAAAATAGGTATTGACTGTTCTTGCACCAAGCGCTTGCCATTTAGGAATGAGTCACGAGGTCCTTCGGAAGAGGCATTAAAAACGATGCCCCGTTTCACGACAGACGTGGCACGTCAATGATCCCTCCATGCACATTACCCTGAGCGCACTGAAGAGGTCAAAATTTCTACCACTTCACCTTCAGCTGGTGACGTCTAGATATAATTGAAATATTCTTGACTGGGATGTGAAACCCCAATCAATCAATCAATCAATCAATCAATCAATCAATCAATCAATCAATCAATCAGTCAGTCATTCATTCATTCATTCATTCATTCATTCATTCATTCATTCAGTCAGTCAGTCACAGTCATCAATCAATCAATCAATCAATCAATCAATCAATCAATCAATCAATCAATCAATCAATCAATCAATCATACAATCAATCAATCAATCAATCAATCAATCAATCAATCAATCAATCAATCAATCAATCAAGCAATCAATCAAGCAATCAATCAATCGAAACGCTTCTGTTGAGTGACCGAGATAACTAGTGGCCGAAAATGTGCTGAGAGATAGCTAGCGGCTGTCAAATAGCTGCCGAGATATAGCTAACGAGGAGCCGAGATGAGCAGCTGATTCGGCACGAGTTTGTTAGGTCAGTGTTAAACTTTCGACAGGTCTGTACTGTATACACTGAATGGGGTGGTCTATTTATTAAATATTGTATATTTACACTGTTACATTGATGAAAGTGCAGTATTGTGAAATATTGTATATGTACCCTTTATAAACCTTTGTTTATACAATCATTTAAATAAATAAACGCTTTTATTCACAAATAATTGGATTTTGTTCAATAATGAAAACATACACAATTTATTTATTATTGCGCGACAATACGCTATTCAGTTTATTTTGATAACTTCCCTAACATATATGTTCAATTTTTGTTCAAGGGTATCAAATGAAGTGACAATGAAACAATATTTTCTCGATTTCAAAATATTTTAACAAAGAACTATGTATGGGGAAAATAATTTAAATATATGAAGGTGCTGATTGGTGTGCAATGTATTGCACATATATGGTTCGAAGGATTCTAAGGAAATGCAATTTAGTTGTTAATTTTAAGAGCGATTTGAAAAGACTACTTTAAATTTTATGAATGACATGGTGACTGTTGTTAATTGGCAGGCAACATATTTCGCATAGCACGAAGGATTCTAATGGAATGCAATTTAGTTGCTAAATGAAAAAGACCGCTTGAAGTTTTATGAATGACATGATGAATGTTGCTAATCGACAGGTAACATATTTCACATAGAACGAAGGATTCTAATTTTAATTTTGGATTGGAATACAATTGAGTTTCTATAAGTAACGTCGATGCCAAATTTTAAAAATTGACGTGTACGATTGCTAATACATAAGCAACACATATCATATAGTACGAAGGAACCAGATTTTGATTTAGATGGGAATATAACTGAGTTGCTAAATTAATCAGCGATTTCAAAAAGAGAAGTTGCAAATTTTATTGATTGCTTATTGATTGGCAACGTTTAAACATAGCACGAAAGATCTTAATTTGAATTTATATTAAAATTAAATGAATTGCTAAATTGAACAGCGATTTGAAAGTACAGCTTCCAAATTTTATGAATGGAATGGAAAGACGAAGGTTACTTATTGGTATTGGACAGAGCATAGGGATTATAATTTTTATTTAGATTGGAATTAACTGAGTTGCTAAATTGAACAACAATTTGAAAAAGACAGATTCAAAGTATTATGAATGGGAGGGCGAAGGTTACTTATTAGTAGGCAACATATTGGACATAGTGCGAAGATGCCTAATTTAATTATATCGGAATATAAATGAGTTGCTTTAAAAACAACAATTTGAAGAAGACAGATTCCTATGGTATTTATGTTACCGTTTCTGTGTGCAAGATATTTGTTTTGAAATTGATAAAAAGTATTTAGATTTTTTGAACTTGGATTAAAATAAAATATTATATTTTGAGAAGATTGTAAAATCGATACAACGATTAAGCCAAGGTAAACGTTTTTATGAAAAACTAAAAGTGTTTTGAATTTTACAGTTTTACCATACAAAAATACTTATAGTATATGAAATGGATTTTAAAAAGGAAAATTGAGTTAATTTTTAACAAGATAACCCTAGTCGCTTGTTTATAAGAGAAAGAGTAGCGAATCATGCACTAGTTTGCAAATTCAAATAGACCCGTTTCCTGGATATTCAAAATCCAAATTTTGAGTCGATTAAATGTTACTATTATTAATTCTTATTGTCGAATACAGCGATACTTTTAAAATTAGAAAGTGGAGCTCGAGAAATCGACTTTAACTGGAATTTGTTTTTGATTTTGGCAAAATCTATGATATCGGCAAATACCGGTTTAAAAAAAGTAGCTCATCAACGTGAAGGCAGAAACTTCGGCCCAGAGGAAGTGAAATATACAATTGTCTAAAACCAATCAGTTTCCTTTGAGAAGATAATGCTGTCAGCTAGCAGAGCTGATTCAAGAAGAAGTTCGGCATCTAGCAGGTCGAGTATTAAATCCAAAGGAAGTTTTGCAAGGTTTGTTCCATTTTAGTATCTCTGCTGTTAGACTAAGCATCTCCGCGGATATCATAAGCTCAGTATAGCCAATACTTTTGTACTGTCAGAAATATATATTCGGCCTACTGCGTAAACTTGTAACTAAAATGTGAAAACTATGGTATAACTACCTCATACAAGGTATAAGCCAAATTTGGTTAAATATATTTCGGTTCCTTGGATGTTAATTTCAACCCCTTGCAAAACATTTTGGTTTCACAAATTTGGTCTAAGCACCACTGATAAGAAATTGATTCCGAAACGGCCGTCTAGTACCGCAAAACACTGGTATAACATGTTTAAATAACTGTTACATACCGATAATAACATTATCTTATATTTTCTTTCTCAATCTGTATTCAATTGCTTCTAGTTGAAAGCGTCCTCTCATTCTGTAGCGGTCACAGGTGG
>CM037868.1:24722302-24744802 GCA_021292105.1 Anadara kagoshimensis
TTTGGCACGATAAAGAATCCTGTTGTATAATGCCATCAGCGCAACGCACAGGCGAATTTTCTGGCGACGTCTCGATATAAGTGAAATTATCTTAACTAGGACGTTAAACACCATTACTCAGTTCAAATCGAAGAAGCTATCTCCCAACCAAATGTACAACAGTTACTTGTTCTGTTGCCGAAGGTAGGCAGTTTCCTTCGAGTATTCTGGTTTACTCTGCTGCCTAAGAACTGGCAGTTTCGATTTAACCATGAAACAATTAAAAAACTAACTTGAATATACGATAATGAAAAAATGATGATGACGATGATTGATGTCGAATACAGTACTAATCTGTCGACAGTTTTACACTAAACCAACGAATTATTGCCGAATCGACAGCTCATCTCATCTCATCTCGTTAGCTATATCTCGTCAACTTGTTGGTCCCTGCCACCTATTTCTAGACAACCTCTTGGCCACCAGCTATCCATATCTCTGCCACTAGACAGTCAAACTTCGACTCCTTTTCGTTAGCTCGGTGTCAAATTTTCGACACGCCTTTTTTTTTGTATTCAACAAATCACTAATTTTATCGCCCTTAAAAACGAAGAATTTTCTTTGTATTTCCTAATATACTGATTAGAAGAATATTAATAAAATCTGGTATTAGATACCAAGTTTTGAAGTTCAGATACGGAATTACAGGTTTTTATATATTTATTGAAAAGATGGAAGAATTTGATGTTTCAGAGTTTAAAAAACTTGTCGCTGGTGCTATGAGGTTTGTATATATATGTCATTTGGTTAAATACCAAGTTTTGAAGTGCAGATACGGAATTACAGGTTTTTTTTTAAAAAAAAAAAAATATATATATTAAAAAGATGGAAGAATTTAATGTTTCAGAGTTTAAAAAACTTGTCGCTGGTGCTGTGAGGTTTGTATATATATGTCATTTGTTAGTCCGAAATGTTAAAGTTTTCAGTAATTCTTTTCATATTAGTTTTTCAACGGTTTTGGTATTTTTTTTGTACCTTGGTGATAGCCACACGGTAAATATTGAATATCTCCACAGGTTCTTGAGACACCCCCCCACCTTTCATGATCAGTTGTATTCTATTCCCCCTTATGGTATGCGGCTTGATATTACATAATTATTATACCAGTTTTAATTTTACAGCACTAGACGGCCGTTTCGTTAGACAATTCCTCATCAGCAGTGATTGGACCAAAATGAAATTATTTTTTCCCCAAGACGTTGAAACGAAATAAAGACAATACTTTTTTGCCACTGTAGGGGCTCGAACGCACACCCTTCAACACGCACACCCTTCAACACCAAGTCGCCTATTAATAAGTTTACCGCCACAACGAATATATACATATAATGAAAAGAAATAGTTTACCAAATTACGAAAGAAATAGTTTACATGAGGGGGTATACCTTAGTTTTTGAGGAATTTCAATTTCTAACAACAAATTTAGACAAGAGTATCTAAATTTCTAAAAAAAATAATTTAGTCCGAAATGTTAATATTTGTTTTTTCTTAGTTTTGTTTTTATTCTCGTATTTTTTTTAACTTGGTGATTACCTCATCAGATGCTTGTGACCTCCCCCCCTGCCCCCCCCCCCCCCCCCCCCATTCAACTGTAGTCAAATTTCCCCTTGTGTTTAAGTGTTTAATTTAACTCAAAATGTTCAAAGGTTTTAGTAATTTTTTTTCCATATTTTCGTTTTCATTCCCGTGTAGTTTCTGTAACTTGGTGCTAGTTATGTAGTAAATATCCCAACAGATGTTTGTGTCTCCCTAACTTTCTGTCAAATAGATCAATTTTAATAAAATCAGGGAACTTTTTTGAGTGTAATTTTAAGAACTCGATTGACTGTATCCGGAACAACATCTCTTGTGATTCCGTTTCTCTTTTCGGAAATTATTGTAAGTCGTAAGTTGGTTGAAGTAAACAATTTCAAAAACTGGTTATTTCGACTTTTTTCATATTTTAAAAGAAAATACTGTTGGATGAAATCGAGTTTACGCTTCGTAAATTTAAAATTTAGTAGGAACCTCGAAATCCAGACAAATATACTAGAAAAGTACATAAACGTATTCTAACCGGTGTCAAGGCAAATTTTACCTGTCGGAAAATATCCAATGGATGCTTATTGGATCTAAGAGGGCGAGCTAAAGATTTTTGTCTATTTGGCCAATAGTCTCTATAACGTTGACGTTAATCCAATATGGCGGCGTATGCTAATTAGAAAATGGGACAAATTGTTCCACATGCATGTTTACAAAAAGCTCAGTAGTATATTTAGCTGCAAGGACACTGACAGGCATAATTTGATTGTACACACGTGGTGGGTTTAGCTAGCTAAACAGGAGGAGGTGTTTACCCTTCCAAAGCACTCGGCCTCACTTCCCTGGTGGAAGTTCACGTGCCTGACCTAACTTTTCAGTTTTACTTTGCTTCTGGACTAAAATTCTGATTTGTTTTTGATTATTTCAGAAAATAATAATAATAATAATAATTATTATTATTATTTTCTTGCAAGTTTCATTTAGTAAAAAATCATAAAAATTCGGCTGCAAAACTCATCATCGATGTAATTTATGATAATCTTCCAAGATTAGTAAAAAAAATAAATGAACTAGCTGAATTAAAAAACACACTGCAAAAGATTTATTTATTTATTTATTTATTTATTTATTTATTTATTTATTTGAAAGCGGGATAACAAGGTGTTTGACCTTTTAGGTCTAACCTTTCAATATTCCATGTTGCTATTAGCAACGAACCGGATGTTTACATATATTTCTAGAGGCACTACTTTTAATTTTGCGGATTAATTGCAAACAGGGAGGTCCGTCTTTAAGTCGAAATAGTCAGCAGCTACAATGAAATCACCATCGATCATCATTTACAGACTTTCATGTAAGAATTTAATTAGAAAATATTGATTTTTAAAAGAAGTTGAAATGCGTAAAAAACCGCACTACGTTTTGCCTATTAATATCCGGTCGTCTTTATGATTTGTAGTTAGGCTCTACCATCGGTAAGTAAACAGGTATTGATGCATTTTTGGTGCCGTTTTTTGTTGCTTCTGTGTAATTATTTAGTTAAAGTGAAAGAAATTAAATAGCATATTGTTGCAAAATGAATACAAAATTACTTTCCGTCCACTGTAAACATTTTATTATCTAAAAAGAGACGATATTTTACATAAATCATGACCATTTTTTTCAGTCTCATGGTTGGGACTTCACGTTATTTCCTACACGTAGACGAGAATGTGCATGTGGCTTGGTCACTTTCTGGAATATTTATTTTAATCTAGGGAAAATAATTTAGTAACGAATTACTTTCAGGTAAATTCTGCAGACTTGTCCAATCTGTCAATAACTTGAATGCACTGTGTGCGGTATGCTACTTTGACATAACCAGGGGATTTGTGAAAGAGTGATCTCAATTTTCATTAGAACATGTTAAGGATCTAGATGTAAACTTTTCAAAATGTAGCATAAAATCATGTATTTTTCTGCAATCTGTGCAAGTTATACATGTACGTGCATAATATGATAGTAGGCACGGCCTATACTGAGAGCGAAGCGAATTGATATATATGCATATTTATAAAGATTTTATTAGTAAAATGGTATATTAAATGAACTTTAATTTTAGTTGTTTATAAATTTAAAAATTCCCATTCCAAGTACATGTATTATATTTCACTTATATTCGCAAAAATGCCATTGAGTAATAAATGACTTGAAGTCTGAATGTAAATACTTTCAACCTACTTATATTCCCAATCAGTCTTAAGATGCATGGCGGTAAGCTCTTGGTAAATTTCTTCAAACTTTTTGAGAAGGCAAAATCAACCGGAGTGATTTGAACTTGCTAACCAAGTAGTCTTCTCATTTTCTATGTTATGAGAGTAGACATGAATAAACTTACCTGGGCAGGCATTTCAGGATCCAGCAACCGCTGTCAGCATGGTCCCACATAGCAGAGTTGGGAGCCACTTAATTCAGAGCCAGAAACAATTGTTGGCAGTGTCCGGGAGGACAGTGTTTGGGAACAACTCATGATATAGTTACAATATTGTCATGCATGTCAGTGACAGAAATAATTGGGGTGGGGGAGGGATGGTGTCCGACCACTGAAACCACCTCTGTGTTCACCAATGTGTTACTCTGTAGTTGTTTGTCATATTTCACATACATCATAGACATCTAAATTGAGCGATAAAAGCAAACACGGATCAAATTAAATATGTGTATAATATTGACCACCAAGCAACATGTGGTCTTCAGTAAACACTAATGCCTTCCAGACAGTCATGGTACCAAAATACAACAATATTATCTTCTACTTCAATGTAGACATGCAGTCTTTGATCCCTGTTGTCTGAAAGAGAAAAAAGATATGGGGTTTCATTTGCAATTTTTTATATTTTGACTGAAAGAGTTTATATGATTGTGTAAAACCATTTTTAACATTTAGATCATTTGAAAAATATTAAAAAAAAATATTTTGCATATGTGATGGGCTGAGCTCAATAGGTGGCCAGTAGCTCAGTTGATAGAACTGGCGACATCTCAATATAAGTGAAATATTCTTGACTGGAACATTAAACACATTATTGAGTCCCGGGTTAGCTTCTGCATTCTTTCCATTTTGCTTAACAGGTGTGGGGGGGGGGGGGGGGGGGGGGGGGGGGAGGAGGGGTGTTTCAGACAGTTCAAGAAGTGGTTATTATGTGGTAGTAAAAGTAGCAGCATTGACAGTTTTGGGTAGTCTAGTGGTTGGAAGCTTGTACCTCTGACCTGGGTTATATACTCAATATGGCATATTGACGCTAATCCCAGCACCGTTCCAAATAAAATGATCGATGAGTCCTGGAATTTTTTTTAAATGTGTTAGTGTGTATATAGTATTTTATCTAATACATTTTTGTCTGTTGAAAATAACTCTGCTCTATATTGTTTGTGAAAATTTAATATTTTGATTTCTTAGTTTTTTGATATTTTTTAAAATAATCCAGTGTACAAAATGGAAGGGTATGTATGCTATTGTCCAATAATATTATTTAACACCATGTAATAGAATTGGTCCCAGTTTTTACAACAGTTCCTTAACTAAGATTTTTTGTCATTTTAAATCTGAAAAACTTAAATCTTGAATAAAGTTATTTTTGAATTTTTTTAGGCTTTTCAAATGGTAAATTGAAGGTGTGATGCATATGGGTGCAAATTATAAGCAACATCTGTTGAAAAAATTTGTTCTGCATATTATTACACATGTTCTTTTGAAAAATCAAAAATTTGAAAATTATGTTATCATTTTTTCTTTATTGTCATAAATGACATTTGCATTTATATTTTCTAGAATATTTAAATATTAAGTCACAGTTAATCAGGGAAATTTTTATGTCTGTTAATTTTCTCGAGAATTATTATTTCAAGATATTCAAATACTTTTTATTTTTGTGTTGTTGGATGATCAGCCCTCAAAGTGGGTTTCAAACCAAGTGACCAGCTGTGTTACAACGCATTTGGTAACAAAAAACGCATTTGGTAACAAAAATTTTAACATCTTCTAGAAATAGAATACACAGCATCAGTATATCAGTCGGAGTTGTTGATATGACAAATAGTTGATATCTGATGAGATATCACCAAAAACAAAAAGATATCCAAATTTTCCCGAAAACGCATTTGGTAACAAAAGTATGTTGAACCTGAAACGCATTTGGTAACAAAATTTAAACAACTTCTAGAAACAGAATACACGGTTTCTGAGTGTCAGTCGGAGTTGTAGATATGACAAATAGTAGATATCTGATGAGATATCACCAAAATGTAACAGATATCCTACTTTTCCCTAAAACGCATTTGGTAACAAAAGTATGTTGAACCTGAAACGCATTTGGTAACAAAAATTTAAACAACTTATAGAAACAGAATACACGGTTTCTGAGTGTCAGTCGGAGTTGTAGATATGACAAATAGTAGATATCTGATGAGATATCACCAAAATGTAACAGATATCCTACTTTTCCCTAAAACGCATTTGGTAACAAAAGTATGTTGAACCTGAAACGCATTTGGTAACAAAAATTTAAACAACTTCTAGAAACAGAATACACGGTTTCTGAGTGTCAGTCGGAGTTGTAGATATGACAAATAGTAGATATCTGATGAGATATCACCAAAATGTAACAGATATCCTACTTTTCCCTAAAACGCATTTGGTAACAAAAGTATGTTGAACCTGAAACGCATTTGGTAACAAAAATTTAAACAACTTCTAGAAACAGAATACACGGTTTCTGAGTGTCAGTCGGAGTTGTAGATATGACAAATAGTAGATATCTGATGAGATATCACCAAAATGTAACAGATATCCTACTTTTCCCTAAAACGCAATTGGTAACAAAAGTATGTTGAACCTGAAACGCATTTGGTAACAAAAATTCAAACAACTTCTAGAAACAGAATACACGGTTTCTGAGTGTCAGTCGGAGTTGTAGATATGACAAATAGTAGATATCTGATGAGATATCACCAAAATGTAACAGATATTCTACTTTTCCCTAAAACGCATTTGGTAACAAAAGTATGTTGAACCTGAAACGCATTTGGTAACAAAAATTTAAACAACTTATAGAAACAGAATACACGGTTTCTGAGTGTCAGTCAGAGTTGTAGATATGACAAATAGTAGATATCTGATGAGATATCACCAAAATGTAACAGATATCCTACTTTTCCCTAAAACGCATTTGGTAACAAAAGAATGTTGAACCTGAGACGCATTTGGTAACAAAAATTTAAACAACTTCTAGAAATAGCATACACGGTATTTGAGTGTCAGTCGGAGTTGTAGATATGACAAATAGTAAATATCTGATGAGATATCACCAAAAACAAAGAGATATCCAAATTTCTCCGAAAACGCATTTGGTAACAAAAGTATGTTCAACGTAAAACGCATTTGGTAACAAAATTGAAACAACTTCTAGAAATAGAATACACGGTATCTGAGTGTCAGTCGGAGTTGTAGATATGACAAATAGTTGATATCTGATGAGATATCATCAAAAACAATGAGATATCCAACTTTTCCCGACTTTAACCTTTAATCCTGACTCCAATATAGGAAACATCAAAATTGAAATTTAAAAAAAAACATTTCAAAATCTTTACATATAGACAAGACATAACAATTTAAGGCTTAAATGGCAAAGTAGGTCATGACATTGACCTTTGATCTTAGGTATATCATCAAAAACAAAGAGATATCCAACTTTTCCCGACTTTAACCTTTAATCCTGACTCCATTATAGGAAACACAAAATTGAAATTAAAAAAAAAACATTTCAAAATCTTTACATATAGACAAGACATAACAATTTAAGGCTTAAATGGCAAGGTAGGTCATGACATTGACCTTTGATCTTAGGTATATTTTCTTGCAAGCCTAGGCTTATGAAGGCCCTCAAAAAGTCTTATGACGCCATCACAGTATTGTTGATAAGTTTGATGTCTGATGTGATTTGGACATGGATGAGTATGTTTGATTTTGATTCTTTGAAATATTACCAATTATAAGCTAAAATAGAAACAAAAGCACACATACCAAGCAAAGCCATTACCTTGACCCAGTTTTGAAGATATAGCAAGATTAAGCTTATTTCATAAATACTGTCTCGACCATGACCTTGGCTTTATGTAGAAAAACAGTGCTTTAAAACATCAAAATTAAATCTATATTGAAGCAATTAAAAATAGTTGAAATGGTAGTAAAAGATCCAGGATTAGGCCATGGCATTGACATCTTACTTCGACCTATTTTGAGGGTCATTTCAACAGAAAGTAAAAATTGAAAACCTGATGCAAACTGTCATAATTGGAAGCCATTTTACGAAATTCACACTAAGACGAGGTACCCATTTTTCTACCGAATATTTCTAAAGGGTAAAACCTTCAGAGGTTAATGCAACATGATATTTTTCCATTATCGGTTACGGAGAGAAAATGTTTTGCTCCTTAGACGACCTTGTCCTAGTTATGGTAACCGTGGAATACCACGAATAAATCTGAACTACACCAGCCTATATATACTTCAGAACAAATTAAATGATATCTGTTCAGTTGTTTTAGAAGAGAAGTCAAAATTGGGTGTCAAAGATGTTATTCCGATTAAATGATTAACGAAAACTTATTGAAGTCATTTGTACATTTCATTTGTATGTTGCAAAAAAAAAAAAAAAAAAAAAACGCGCTTTTGTGTTATTTCCCTGTCGTACTGTCAAAACATTCTCTGAATCGGAAGTTTGGAAACATTTTTAACATAATCTACATGTTTTGATTCTTTTTATGCTGTTCTGTGTCCAGTTTTTCTATGCATATCGTGTAGGCAGTTATATACGAGCTGGAATTAGTTGTCATATACATTGTATTTTCCCAATATTATTGGAAAAGCTAACTTTTCTGTAAGACTACAAAAAAGGTCGCAGTGATGTTTTGCAAATCAAGTTTAAGAAGAAAAGGGAATGTCAATTTTGTTTAAGTACGGTCCTGGTTGACGGGCTATTGACATCATTTTTTAAGCTTTTTTTCAGATAAGCTGAGTAAAATGTTTAATCAGTAATGGTTAAACTTTTGTTAAGAATTGGAAAGGTGTTTGTAATATTATCATTATTATTATTATTGTGATGAGTAAAGATGTGTTAGCCCTTACTAGTTCAAGATACACGTTATGATTATGTTATCTAACCGGTTATAACAAAAATAATCTTATAAAATTATAATTTGTACATTATGTACACGTTATAGTCATGTTTTGAAAGAATGTTAAAAAAACAAAACACACACATACAAACACACACACACACACACACATTGACCATAATTATTTTGCTTATTATTCATTTTCGTATGTGTAATGTCATTTCTTATTTATACATGTATGTCAATTTATAACTTCACTTATTTTTTGATTATTTATTTACAGACATATTTGCCGTCAATCAAAATGGTTTTGATTTAAACTATCACATGCACCTTCCTGATATAATCTACACACTAAAATCAAATTAAACAAGAAGCCACTATGTGACCCAAACGTCCGGCGCAAGCGACGTACAACCCAAGGAACCTCATATTAGGGCTTAAATGAATGGTTGGAACCCAATTGAGAGAACGATCTCTCGAAAACGTCAACAGACGTACTGTAGTCGATACCGCGTGAGTGGGAACATTTCAATACTTTTGACAGTACAACAGGGAAATAACACAAAAGCACGTTTTTGCAACATACAAATGAAATGTACAAATGACTTCAATATGTTTTCGTTAATCATTTAATCGGAATAACATCTTAGACAACCAATTTTGATTTCTCTTCTGAAACAACTGATCAGATATCAATGATATTCGCTCTGAAGTATATATAGGCTGGTGTAGTTCAGATTTATTCGTGGTATTGCCACGGTTACCATAACTAGGACAAGGTCGTCTAAAGAGCAAAAACATTTTCTCTCCGTAACCGATAATGGAAAAATATCATGTTGCATTAACCTCGGTAGAAAAATGGGTACCTCGTCTTTGTGTGAATTTCGTAAAATGGCTTCCAATTATGACAGTTTGCATCAGGTTTTCAATTTTTACTTTCTGTTGAAATGACCCTCAAAATGGGTCGAAGTAAGATGTCAATGCCATGGCCTAATCTTAGATCTTTTACTACCATTTCAACTATTTTTAATTGCTTCAATATAGATTTAATTTTGATGTTTTAAAGCACTGTTTTCCTACATAAAGCCAAGGTCATGGTCAAGACAGTATTTATGAAATAAGCTTAATCTTGCTATATCTTCAAAACTGGGTCAAGGTAATGGCTTTGCTTGGTATGTGTGCTTTTGTTTCTATTTTAGCTTATAATTGGTAATATTTCAAAGAATCAATAACAAACATACTCGTCCATGTCCAAATCACAATCCAGAAGCAAAGTAAAAACTTTGGAACTTACAAGTCAGGTTAGACACGTGAACTTCCACCAGGGAAGTGAGGTCGGGTGCTTCGGAAGGGTAAGCACCTCCTGTTTAGCTAGCTACATCCGCCACTTTTGTAATCAAAATTGTGTGGGAACATGGAACTATGAGATATATCCCTGGCAATTCTGAACACAGAGACATCAAACTTATCAACAATACTGTGATGACGTCATAAGACTTTTTTCCTAGGCTTGCAAGAAGATATACCTAAGATCAAAGGTCAATGTCATGACCTACCTTGCAATTTAAGCCTTAAATTGTTATGTCTTGTCTATATGTAAAGATTTTGAAATGTTTTTTTTTTAATTTCAATTTTGATGTTTCCTATAATGGAGTCAGGATTAAAGATTAAAGTCGGGAATAGATGGATATCTCTTTGTTTTTGATGATATCTCATCCGATATCAACTATTTGTCATATCTACAACTCCGACTGACACTCAGAAACCGTGTATTCTGTTTCTAGAAGTTGTTTAAATTTTTGTTACCAAATGCGTTTCAGGTTCAACATACTTTTGTTACCAAATGCGTTTTAGGGAAAAGTAGGATATCTGTTACATTTTGGTGATATCTCATCAGATATCTACTATTTGTCATATCTACAACTCCGACTGACACTCAGAAACCGTGTATTCTGTTTCTAGAAGTTGTTTAAATTTTTGTTACCAAATGCGTTTCAGGTTCAACATACTTTTGTTACCAAATGCGTTTTAGGGAAAAGTAGGATATCTGTTACATTTTGGTGATATCTCATCAGATATCTACTATTTGTCATATCTACAACTCCGACTGACACTCAGAAACCGTGTATTCTGTTTCTAGAAGTTGTTTAAATTTTTGTTACCAAATGCGTTTCAGGTTCAACATACTTTTGTTACCAAATGCGTTTTAGGGAAAAGTAGGATATCTGTTACATTTTGGTGATATCTCATCAGATATCTACTATTTGTCATATCTACAACTCTGACTGACACTCAGATACCGTGTATTCTATTTCTAGAAGTTGTTTAAATTTTTGTTACCAAATGCGTTTCAGGTTCAACATACTTTTGTTACCAAATGCGTTTTCGGGAAAATTTGGATATCTTTTTGTTTTTGGTGATATCTCATCAGATATCATCTATTTGTCATATCAACAACTCCGACTGGTATACTGATGCTGTGTATTGTATTTCTAGAAGATGTTAAAATTTTTGTTACCAAATGCGTTTTTGTTACCAAATGCGTTGTAACACAGCTGGCCACCAATTTAAATATTCAGGTGGCCAGCGGAAATTCCAAGTAGCCAGGCAATATTTTCTTGCAAATGAACGAAAATTTAGGCATATTTTAGGTATGGAAAACAAAAGTGCACTTTTTTATAACTGACTACATCAGTGTCATTAATAACAATAATGATAGTGTAAAGTGTCCATTATATTGCCAGAATTGGTAACAGTATCATGAAAATTTTGTGATGCAGAAATAATATCTGTGTTCTCTTGTCACAAAAGTTCAAATTTAAAGTGGACAAGCTAGCCACCATTTACAAATGTTAGGTCGCCAGACACAATTCCAGGTTGGTTTGGCCACCATTTTAGTAGACAAAATTGAGGGCTGATTATGGCGATCAAGTTATTAATAATAATAATAATAATATTCACAAAAGTTTTATTTTTGAGCCTTTTTTGCTTTTGTGAATTTATTTAAAAATTAAATGTATGTAAAAAATTCCAGTATTCAAGTATTTAAACTGAATACCAGAATTAGCTATGAAGGAAAATCTCGGTTAAGGAATGATTTTGACGCTGGGACCTGGTGGTTGTTTTAATGTTGGAACGGTAAATATCACGAGGCATGTCATAATATTTACTTAGATTCATCATACTACCATAGCCATATCATAATTCAGTAGAGATGTTATTGTGGACAAAAATAGTATCGTGATATTGCCAAAAATTTCTGATATCAATCATCGCAATAATATCACGATGTTAACAGATAAATATGCTCAAAAGATGGGCTGAGTTTTCACTGGACTGCAATAAAGTCAAACATAATAAAGAATAATAAGATATAAAATTGGAAATTTTATCAAAGTTATTAAAGATTCATGGCAAAACCACATGTTTAATCTGCTTAATCACTATCAATACACAAGTGATGCAATGATTTAAAAAAAAATTGTTGAAAAAAATAGTGTTCTACGATATTGTGATATATGTTTTCTTCCACAATATCGCCATCAGCAAATCCTCTGCAACCATAATCGTGATGGCGACATATAATAACATCTCTACAATTCAGTAAGGTTGATGGTTGCAAAATAAAAATGTGTATATTTTTTAAAGAAGTAGGTGAACACTTACACAGTTTATGCATGACTGGCTGTTATTTATACAGAAATGGTCATTTTAGCAAGTTTTACTGTATTGACAGGTTGTCTTTATACAAAAGTGGTCACTGTAGCAGGTTTTACTTTTTAAGACATAGAGGTCACTAGCAGGTTTTACTTTTTAAGACAGCTGGTCTTTATATAGAGGTGGTCACTAGCAGGTTTTACTTTTTAAGACAGACGGTCTTTATATAGAGGTGGTCACTAGCAGGTTTTACTTTTTAAGACAGGTGGTCTTTATATAGAGGTGGTCACTAGCAGGTTTTACTTTTTAAGACAGGCAGTCTTTATATAGAGGTGGTCACTAGCAGGTTTTACTTTTTAAGACAGGCGGTCTTTATATAGAGGTGGTCACTAGCAGGTTTTACTTTTTAAGACAGGCGGTCTTTATATAGAGGTGGTCACTAGCAGGTTTTACTTTTTAAGACAGGCGGTCTTATATAGAGGTGGTCACAATCAGGTTTTACTTTTTAAGACAGACGGTCTTTATATAGAGGTGGTCACTAGCATGTTTTACTTTTTAAGACAGGCGGTCTTTATATAGAGATGGTCACTATAGCAGATTTTACTTTAAGACAAGTGGTCTTTATATAGAGGTGGTCACTGTAACAGGTTTTACTTTTAGACAGATGGTTTTATATTTTGATGGTTACTATAGCAGGTTTTACTGTATAGACATGTGGTCTTTATACAAAAGTGGTCACTGTAGCAGGTTTTACTTTAAGACAGGTGGTCTTTATACAAAAGTGGCCACTGTAGTAGGTTTTACTGTATAGACAGGTGGTCTTTATATAAAAATGGTCACTGTAGCAGATTTTACTTTAAGGCAGGTGGTCTTTATATAGAGGTGGTCACTTTAGCAGTTTTTACTGTATAGACAGGTGGTCTTTATCTAGAGGTGGTCACTATAGCAGATTTTACTATATAGACAGATGGTCTTTATCTAGAGGTGGTCACTTAGCAGATTTTACTGTATAGACAGTGGTCTTTATCTAGAGGTGGTCACTATAGCAGATTTTACTATATAGACAGATGGTCTTTATCTAGAGGTGGTCACTATAGCAGATTTTACTGTATAGACAGGTGGTCTTTATCTAGAGGTGGTCACTATAGCAGATTTTACTATATAGACAGATGGTCTTTATCTAGAGGTGGTCACTATAGCAGATTTTACTGTATAGACAGATGGTCTTTATGTAGAGGTGGTCACTATAGCAGATTTTACTATATAGACAGGTGGTCTTTATCTAGAGGTGGTCACTATAGCAGATTTTACTATATAGACAGGTGGTCTTTATCTAGAGGTGGTCACTATAGCAGATTTTACTATATAGACAGATGGTCTTTATCTAGAGGTGGTCACTATAGCAGATTTTACTGTATAGACAGGTGGTCTTTATATAGAGGTGGTCACTATAGCAGATTTTACTGTATAGACAGGTGGTCTTTATCTAGAGGTGGTCACTATAGCAGATTTTACTGTATAGACATGTGGTCTTTATATAGAAGTGGTCAATATAGCAGGTTTTACTGTTTAGACATGTGGTCTTTATACAAAAGTGGTCACTGTAGCAGGTTTTACTTTAAGACAGGTAGTCTTTATACAGAGGTGGTCACTAACAGGTTTTACTTTTAGACAGGTGGTCTTTATATAGAGGTGGTCAATAAAGCAGGTTTTACTGTATAGACAGGTGGTCTTTAAATAGAGGTGGTCACTATAGCAGGTTTTACTTTAAGACATGTGGTCTTTATCTAGAGGTGGTCACTATAGCAGATTTTACTTTAAGACAGGTGGTCTTTATATAGAGATGGTCACTATAGCAGGTTTTACTTTAAGACAGGTGGTCTTTATATAGAGATGGTCACTATAGCATGATATGCACAAGCAGAAAACAATTATTGGAATCAATAAGAAATTATATTGGACATATATATTAGGGGTTTGGGGTGCAATGTCTTGTATTTCAACACTATTTTAATTGGGAACAGATTAATATACTAATATTGTTCCAGGAAACTTAGATACCGGTAGTCGCTCTTTGTTAATTAAGCTTTTATGTTAAATGATTTATTTTCAATGTTATACATATTGAATCTAAAATCTAAAAGCCCAATTAAATGTAAAAAATTAAGTGTTCTACAGCCCTCTGGTTTTGCTCTACATATAAAAAATTAGCTATTTTTCAAACACTGCATATATGCCCTCTTGTTACCCATGCCTCGTATGCAAATTTAGAGCATTTCATAAAGGGTAATTATTATACATATACATGAGTATAAGTAAACCCGAACCGCATACCTGAAAGACAACCTTGTTTTTACCCATGTGATAGGTTTGGCGGTGGGTGGTTCCAACGTCCGGCGGGTTGTATATTAGTTGGTCTCTGACTATTGTGTAGATGGATCCTTGTGGATACTGGTGAGGTGGTAATACAATTGGTGAAGTAAGAAGATTCGTAATTTCAAGATAATTCCGTAATAGTAGTTTATTATAAGTAATGATACTGGTCTAGCTTTCGGCTTGGGGTAGCCTTTATCAGGTCCTAATAAACTGCTATTGTTTAGATATTGGTGTTTATCTTCTTACTTTACCCGTGTGATAACAATGAGTATGCAGGTCAACTAGGTATGATTTACACCTATCTGAGATACATTTAGGTATATATACAACACTGGTTTCTCTCTACAATGAAAAACGACGAAAGTTTCGGTATATACCTGTTTTGTAATTCAAGTTTAAGTCAGCAAACCTCATAGGTTTGTTAGGTGATATGATTTTATTTATGGGAATATTAAAATAAGTATACCAATATTACAATACCTGAATTTATATTAAAGATAAATCGACTATCTAAATTACCTGGAACAATAGTAGTATCCAAATGTAAATATACATGTATATTGAAATTTGTAAATCAGGAAATTTCTGTGTTCATTTGTTTTTTTTTTGTGTAAATGTGCAAGAATAACAAACACAAAAACAGAACTTTCAAAAATATTAATTATGTTATAATTAGCTTGCAATTGAACTGAGCATCATCTGATGGTGTGAAATAAAATTACCGAATTATCTTGAAATTACGAATCTAGCGAAAATTTCCTGATTTACAGTAACCAACACATTTTAATATCATTACTTTTATTTGCACAATAAAAAATTTAGTTGGTGGAGTCTGTGGTGTAAGATGCAGATGTAAATGATTTGTAAATATTGATACTCATTGTGACTAGTCTGTCGGAAAGCTGTGCATGCGAAATGTTTATTTGAAAAATGTAACTGTCAATTTTACTCTACATCATCATCAGCATAAAATACAGATCTGTTGGAAGTTTAATGCTTGGCTTTAACAAATAAGTACCTAATCGGTAGTTAATCTCGGTAATCTGTAGATCATTGCCTGTAGCTAGATTGGCAATTGCTATACAGTAAAACCTGATAATGCCCCTCAATAACTATGCCATCCCACTTATTGCCTCACAAGTTGGAAATCCCAAAATCCAATTTGTTTATGTTTTTCTATATCCGCCTCCCCCTATTTATCACCAAATCCCTTTATAACGCCTAAATTTGATGAAACAAATGGTGGCGATGAATCGAGGTTTTACTGTATATATCTCTCGGAAGTTTTTCCGCCACCAGCTATCCATATCTTGACAGCAGAGTTGTTGGGTCAGTGTTAAACCTTTGACAGGTCTGTACTGCTATGTTTCCATTCCTGGTAGCCAAAATCGCTAATTTCTGAGGAATTCTTTCAAAAAGTAATCTATTTTAGCATATTTGTGGAAAAAACTTCAAAAAGGACTAAATTTTCACAAATTTTGGAAATTTGGCTACTAATTATTTTAAATTTGTGGAAACCTAGGTACTGTATGATCAAGAAGACATGTATTAAATCCCACCGTAAGGATGTAACATGAGCATTTTATGTTAGATTTGGGAGTTTTAAAATCTGGTTCATACTTCAAAACACGAGGGAAAAAAAGTCAAATTCAATTCTTATATTTACAATATTTTCTTCATTCATTAATTAGATAAAAAAAGTTAAGATGTATTGAATGTAGGTATGGCACGATATATCGGTATACCTTTATACTGTTCGATGGGCTACTTCCGACGATAATCGATATTAATTTTTCAAATATCGATAAGTAACTAGACAATCCAAAACTTCAGAAAAACAATTAAAAGATCGATTACATAAAACAATGTCTTACTTGTTTTGATTTATATTCAATTTGAATGACTTTAAAAAAATTTGTTTCAAGGTTTTTCTTAGGAGTTAATAGTTATGTGTCTATGATTTTAGTGTAAGGTCATAGCTCATCTAATTGTAATCACAAGCAAAATGTTCATAGATTTGATTGGTCAGTTTGCAGGGTTTAGTAAATTTCACCTACCCTACAAATACGTCAATAACTTGACAAATTATCTGCCCCTGTTTGGGGCTACTGTAATCAAGAAAGATTTGTGGGTAGAACCTTTCATGGTTAAATGCTCAGAAACACGTTCAGGTGTATTTACTTTCGCGGTTGACAAGCAGGTAGGTAAGCCCATTTTTTATTTTTTAATATGTAGAAAATTTGGCAGTGTACTTATTTTAGAGTTTAAGACTTGGCCGTGAAAATCCAGAATATTAATACATTGCGAACATTTCTTGTTGTACAGTATATTCCCATATTATCCATTTTTCAATTTTTGGATTTCTGTATTTATTTTGATCTTTTTTAATTTTATTTTGTTTATTTTTTCAGACTGGCAAATCGTGTCAAGATGGGGAAGAAAGTGGAAAAAATTTAAAAGAGAAGAACCAGTCAGCAGTCAGCCATGATGAGATGACCCAAATAAAACACCAGGTGGCGCTTAGTTTCTATGATTACCTTATGAATTTATTTCAGTAGCCTTGGTGCATGAATGGACCTAACTGCTGGTTTAGGGATCACAGTCAACTTCACCATAGCTTGGGACCTTTATTACTAAGTGTTTTAAGCTGATTTCAACCATTCACTGTAACATATAGATCATTGTGCCTCTCAACCTCAACTGCCAAGTGAGGCAGTGGGTTCGATTCCCGCCTGGGTCTGACCCAAGACTTAGATTAGAAAAAAATCAACATTTACTCGTGGTATACTGTAAAGGGGATTATTTTCGCGGGGTGAAAATTTCGCGATTTCTGAAATTTGACATTTCGCGTGGGTGTAATTTCCGCGTTATTGATATAAGTGGGTGTATATTCTGTATATTATGATATATAAACCTGTATAGTTATAATTTTCGCGTGAGTATAAATTTCGCAGTAATTTCTTTAGCACGAAATAAGCAAAAATTTTACCCACGCGAAAATTTTCCCCTTTACAGTATTTAAGAAATGACATTCACTTCATGACCCCAGGGATTTATCAAAGGCCTGTTTAGGGCCGAAATTCGGCCCTCATTCCCAATAAAAAAACATTGATTTTTTCCCAAAATGGGCTGAGAAAATTCCCAATTAGAAAATCGTACCAGATACATAGCTGAAGTCTGGTCATAAATGTGGCTGCTTTTCTTAATCTTCAATCAACTCAATACACTAAAAGCATTAGATCTAATCATTAATGGCATCAAAAATGACGTCAAAGTTTTCCCAAAATGAGCAAAAAGTTGATGGTTTTCCCAATTTTTAGTTTAGGGCCTTTTCCCAAAAGACCCTGATAAATCCCTGTGACCCCAAAACAATGTCATTTCTTATATTTACAATTAATTTTTCTTTTTGTAATCTGCTAAGTAGACTTGAAACTATTACTGCATTTCATTTTTGTTAATTTAGTTCTTCCATTGGTTTTAGTGCATTGTTGAATTGTCTACCGCATCTCAATGAAGGATGGCGTCATCAATGAGTGGGATGACAGGTGACCCCGTCCACTTCCATTGATGAATAAAATAATCAGTTCAAAAAGGTCGTTCTTCCATTGGTTTTAGTGCATTGTTGAATTGTCTACCGCATCTCAATGAAGGATGGCGTCATCAATGAGTGGGATGACAGGTGACCCCGTCTACTTCCATTGATGGAAAAAAATAATCAGTTCAAAAAGGTTGTTCTTCCATTGGTTTTAGTGCATTGTTGAATTGTCTACCGCATCTTAATGAGGATGGCGTCATCAATGAGTGGGATGACAGGTGACCCCGTCCACTTTTATTGATGAAAAAAATAATCAGTTCAAATAGGTCATTCTTCCATTGGTTTTAGTGCATTGTTGAACTGTCTACCTTATCTCAATGAAGGATGGAGTCATCAATGAGTGGGATGACAGGTGACCCCGTCCACTTCCATTGATGAAAAAAATAATCAGTTCAAAAAGGTCAAACATAGGTTTTCATAGACGTATGAAGCAACTTTACGATTATGTTGAGAAATTGCTTTCATAGACAAAAAATGGGTGCTATTGTAAATACATGTATCTTCAAATGATGCACAGGCTAGAATTGACATGAGGAAGAAATTATGTCACTTGTGGGAAAGCCAAATTTTTTTGGTCTGAAGATGTGGGTTATAAGATTACTATTATACTAGGATCAATCTTTCATTTTAAAAATTTCTTTTTTTCAGAACCATACAATTGTAATGGACATTTTCAAACAGATTTTACGGAATTATGTCGCAGAAATTCAATGGCCGTTATACCACCTGTCGTGCTGCGAGCTAAACCGCCAACAATGATGTCACAGACTGAAAGTAGTAAGCCAGACAAGGGCTCACAGAAGGGCAAACAAGCTCAAGCACAAGCTGAGCCTGAGCCGGAAGTTGAGCTTGACGAGGAGGGTGGTGGGTGTTGATTTTTGTGTTTTGTTGCTTTTTTTGACCTTTGCTCTTTGACCCCTGTCCCACCCCATTGTCACACAGTTATTTTCAAGTTAGGGAGAATTGTTCTCTCCGGTTCAGTTTTTTTTCAATACAATGTATCTTTGTAAAGAATGAAGGATGAAAAGAGGTTTACCGTAATTTTTTTTTATAAAAAAATACTTTTTATTCCTAATTATTATTTTTTTATAACTTCAACTTCTAAATTAAAAAAATAGTTAAAAAAAATAGAGTAACTGAACCTCCATTTATAAAACAAATTTTCCATTATCTTAAAATGTAATTAATATAGGAATTTTCATAAATATTTTTGTTTTGTTTAACTTTAATTTTTTTTGGTATTAAAAATGGAATTTTAATATTTATCATTTTGAAATTAATTATATATATCAAAAAGTAGTATTTAAAATAAAAATACTTAGAAGAATTTATTTAATCTATGCAATATATATTTAATTGAAGATTAATGAATGATTAATTAACAAATTAATCGTTGTACAATAATAATATATATACATATATACTATATAATCTAGTATTTGAAAATCCTGATTTAACGGTCTTCGCCAGTGTACCACCTGACAACACCCAAAATATGTTCCTCGCCTCTATTTCTAAATTATTCTGGATAAATTTGAGGTCACATAGTTGCTTTTTCTTTTCATTCCCAATTGACGTATCACTGACCACGCCCCAATGTTCTGACACTGGCCACCATTATGGTTCCAAAGCAGCGTCAAGGCAACTAATGACATACTAGTGTCAGTGATGTCATTAAACGGCACAATTCAGTCCAAGTTTTCATTCTTTTTGTGTCTAATTCAAGCATGCTGGGCCTATGTCGGAACATTATGGGCATGGCTGGCAATACGTCAGTTTTAATTGGACTGCACATTGGCCAACAGGCAACATGAAGACATTAAATTCTGACAATCATCACCAATTTTGATTTCACACATAGCGGGTGTAGCTAGCTAAACAGGAAGTGCTAACTCTTCCAGAGCACCCAGCTTTACTTTCCTGGTGGAAGTTTATGTGTTAAACTAGATTTCCTGGTGTTTTTGTTTTCACTTTGCTTTTTGGACTTGTTTATTATTCCTGAAAATATTAATTTGAATATTTTCAATTTCCAATGGACAAATTAGATATTTAAACATTTCCATAAGAAAAAACTAGATTTTTGAACAATTCCAGAACAAAAAAACTTGATGTTTGAACAATTCCAGAAGAAAAAACCTTGATGTTTGAACAATTCCAGAAGAAAAAAAACTTGATGTTTAAACAATTCCAGAAGAAAAAAAAACTTGATGTTAAAACAATTCCAGAAGAAAAAAACCTTGATGTTTGAACAATTCCAGAAGAAAAAAACTTGATGTTTGAACAATTTCAGAAGAAAAAAACTTGATGTTTGAACAATTCCATTTTTGCACATCTGAAATGGAAAAAACAAAACTTTTTTAAATATTTCCAATAAAAAAGACAGGATTTTTTTGTACACAGTATCGGTGATCATGTGGTACACTGGTGATGTCTATTTATAAACTATATATACCATATCTATATAATTAAACCTTTGACATTGTGAGATCCTTTGTAACCATGGTAACATAACCTTGGAGTGTCAAGAGTAAGTCAGTGTCTCTGTTTGTAACTAACTACTGTTGGAACCACTCTGTTTGTGATAGTGAAATACTCTTTATTTCCATAGAAAACCAAATAAATTTGAATATTGATATTTTTCACTTACTTGTACCTAGTCATAACTGAAAACCTGTATGCACATCTGCGATTGTCATAAAGTATTTCTGTAGAAAGGAAAATGTTGGTGCTATGGTGATTTTACATGGTGAAAAAGGCGATGTTTACACTCTAAGTGATGTCCTTGGTGACATTTTACTTCATATGTGCAGCGGAATCCGCCATTTGCCTGGTTTTTCAACATGTTAAATCCCCATAGCATCAACGTTTATATTCTAGGCTAATTGCAAATGCGCATACAGATTTTCTGTTACGACTAGGTACAAGTAAGTGAAAAATTTCCATCTGTATTCAAGTTTATTTGATATTCAATGGAAATAAAGGATATTTCACTGTCACAAACAGAGTGGTGCTAACAGTAACTAATTATTTGATGTTTTGTCTGTTCTAAGTTTATGTTTAATATGTTGCTATTAACAAGAAAAAAATTAATTTTTTAACTTTCAGAAATTTCAAATTTAAATACTTTTTTAAAAAAAAAAACAAACCCATAATGGTAGGTTTTGGGTAAATATACTGTATTTTGAAAAGTCAATGGTCATTAAATGAAGTAAAGATTCAGAGTAAAAAGGTAGTAGTATGTTTTGGGCAAATACAGAAAGACATGCAAGAAGTATTTGGACACTTTATAAAATCCTTATTTGTTTCATATAAAACCGTATTTTTTTTATAAATTCTAAAAAAAATTTATTTCTTGGTCAATTTCCATGAATTTTTCACCCTGAAATGTAAAATTTGTTGAAATTTCTTCCAATAATTTTCAAAATACTGTCTGTCTTATAATGGTAAAGTTTTAACAATCATGTGAAGCATCATGATTATATAGATTTCAGATTTTAGAAATTTTCCATTGAATTTGAAATGTTTATTGATAAAAAACAACAAAATTCCATGTTCTAATTATTTTTAAGACAAACTTAAACAAATTTTATATTTATTAGTGAAAAATTAATAGAAATTGAAACTTTTGAGAATTAAAAAAAAATAAAAGGTTTTATTGAAACAAAGAAGGATTTTACAAAGTGTCTGAATAGTTCTTGCATGTGTCTGTAACTGCCCAAAGACACCAGTATTTTTTGCTCTTTATCTTAGATATTAAAATTTAGATTTTACTGTTACTTTGGCAGTCAAAAAAATCATGGGTCACAAAAAAGAAAAAAAAATCTGACAAAGACTTGAAAAGGTAGTGACCATTCTTTTGTTGAGTATTTCACATTTAGATTTTGAAAGTCATGGGATCCTTCAGAAGAGATTTAAAAAACTTAGACCCTGTGCCATTGCACTAAAAGAAAATTTATTTTCTCCTTTCTATCATTTCACCTATAATTGTTGATGGCTCAATATAAGTAAACTATTGTTAACTGGGATTGAAAAACCTAATCAATCAATCAATCAATCAATCAATGCCTCAATTAATCAATCAATCAATCAATCAGTCAAATGCATCCATCAATCAAATGCCTCAATCAATCAATCAAATATTTCTTCATATA